>CAADRB010000013.1:1674403-1695566 GCA_900708905.1 Hymenolepis diminuta | reverse complement strand
ATGTGCGTGGTGTAGTATTCATCGACTATCTTGAGAAAGGAAATACCATTAACAATGAATATCATATGGCGTTATTGTAGCCTTTGAAGGCCGAAATTGCAAAGAAACGACCGCATATAGCAAAGGAAAATTTTGTTTCATCAAGACAACGCATCGTGTGACAAGTCAATCAAAACAATGGCAAAACTACATGAATGGAACTTCGAATTGCTCCCACATCCACCGTATTCGCCAGATTTGGCTCCCAGCGACTACTGGCTGTTCGCAGACCTGAAAAAATGCTCGCCGGTAGGAAATTTCGCACGAATGAAGAGGTCATCGCTGAAACTGAGGCCTATTTTGAGGCAAAAGATAAATCGTTCTACAAAAGTGGTATTGAAATGTAAGAGCGGCGCTGGAATGATTGCGTTGCTCTTGATGGAGATTACGTTGATGAATAAAGCTAATTTTGAACCAAAAATCTGTGTTTTATTTGTTAGGCCCGGTGTTTGTTAACACCCCATGTGTTAAGTGTTTGCATAAGTCCTTGAGCTCGAGATTCATACATTGATCGATTATCTATATACATCTAGTCCATTTATGGTCTATACTATTATATTAATATTTACAGATTTTAAAAAGCGCGGCAGTAACGCCTTACCATTTATGAGAGAAGTTTTCCGACGATTCACCTTCTGGCCTGTAACCCACATTTTTTTTGTTGATCGAGAAGTTTGTCAGATGAACAAATTTGTTGCCCACTTCCTCTTGAGAAATGGAATATCTGTAAAAAAAGCAATGATATATTTTTTGAAAACTTTTAACTTAGCGAAAATAAAATGTTCGCAAATAATTTTTAACTATTCAAATCACTTTAGAGCTAATTAAATTAACATTTATTTTAAATTAAAGTTAATTGTTCTCATTGTCATAATTAACTATCTTATAGTTACATCTTATACATCATTTAATTACAATAACAACAGAGTGAATGCTAAAGTCCGTATTGTTTACTAATGAATACAAAAGCCAACATCAGGAGTAAAAGGTACGCACTTTTGTGAAGCGAAACGAACCAGACCGTTTTGATGAACGTAGATACGCAAAGGATCCACACTAGTCACATAGACATAAATCCGGAGGTCAAATTTGTTTCCGTTGATCAGGTAGGGATCTGAGATATATTTCTGGGCTATCGCTTTCTTTCGTTTAGGGATATCTACCAATTTGCTTACCAAGTATATACCCCTTCCTCTTGAGCTGGCTGGCTGAAATAAACAAAATGTTTAATAAATTTAAAGACTTGAAGGCGCATAATTTGGAATAATTGTTACAGGTTTAATAATCCACGTGCAATTGCCTCTCTTCTTGTGATTAAACGAAAGTCTAAATGAAGTTTTGAGCATAGAATACTCTAGAGGTAGAAGGAATGTCGTCGGGTAGAATTCGTAAGCCTCTCCGCAAAATCGGTTGCGCAATTTGTTTAAATTTTTGGTTAGTTGGTCTTTCCGACCCAGTTCGAAAGAACCAGGAATGTGATTTAACTTTTGATAGTCTTTTAACTGACGGAAGAGAACAGAAGGGATGTGTCGACCGAAGCATCCAATCCAGTCCGTGTTGGATCCTGAGAAATAAAAAGATTTCGTTTAATTCTTGTGCGAATTTTTTTGAGAAGCATAAGAAATCTAAATAAACGATATCAATGAAAATCACAAATGAAATTTTCGAGATGATATAATACGGAATAAAATTATTTTGAATATTCATATATATAAAAAGAAGATTTTACTTAAAAAATACAAGAATATACTGTATTTTCGCGCTATGTTTTTATTAAAGTCTGTATGACGTACGATCAGTTAATTTGAAGTGAGACCTTTCCAGAGCTCGTTTGAGTACGTTTGGAGTAATTGGTGAATTTCGCCAGATAAGCTTCTTCAAAACCCATTTGGGCAGAGTAATTACTGATAATTTTAGTTGAAAAAGAAACAAAATAACTCAAACAGCTGACTTATCATTAGGAACCACTATTAAGAAATAATTTACCCTCCTCATTGTCCTTGACAAATCGAATGAAAGGTGGGATTTCGGGAAACAGCGAATTTATGATTGGTGATAGCACAGGGATTTCAGAATCTGGCTTTTTGATCTGAAATGGATAGTTAATGCTGCTATAAAACAATTGGAAAGCAACCTCATCTGCGAAAAATGGGACTCCCTACATTCGGTTGAGATCTGCCCTAATGTTAAAGCTAGCGCTTCAGTGTACGTATAAACCAGTATATCTGACTGCTACCTATAAGAGTTAATTAGTTTGTGTCGATATTCTTTGAGTGTCTCTCAGTTGGAAGTCTCCAAAGACTTGATCTCACTTCAATATTGAAATTCAATGCTTGCCATCCTCAATTTTGAATCGTTGTAAAAGGATCAATAGCTAAAAAGTTGATCTGTCTAAAATAATTGTTCACTTTAGCAAATCAAAAATTTCTTGTTCGTAATAAACATAAATTTTTTATAGACAGTCAGGCTGAGATTGAGAGAGGGGAGTTTTGGAGGGCTTAATTTCAACGTCAATTTAAACAATCCAGCTTATCAAATTCCAGCAAGAGATGAGTATAAAATTATCTGTACTAAATTGAATAATTTTAAAAAATCTTGACATTCTGTCCGTAATTTCACTTTTTTACAAAAATATATATTCACTAGGATAAAGAGAAAATAAGACTCTCAAAATGCAATTTTTGCACGAATTGCATGTTCCTCCTTTTTGACTGCTCAGTTGCCGTCTTTTGTAAAGTACGACTCTTCCATTCTACTGCAATGCTATGAGATCAGCTTCAGTTGCTTTGACATATCTCCCTACTAGATATCACTAGACTACCGTTGTCTTAAGCAGGAGAGAGAAAGTTAAGGCAGAATGCAATTAAACAAGGACATTTTATTAATGAAACAAAGACACCATACAGGAATGCAAGTTGTCCTCATGTTACTGATGTTGGGAAATCAAAAACACCACCAGACTGATAACAGTATTTGTTGCAAATAATTGTCAAGCTGTCAGAAGCGATGTGCGTCAGGATCTTGATAGGATGGTGGGCCATTTTGAGACAACCTGTGGGAATATATTATCCATAGGCAAAACATAAACACTGAAGCTATGAACTTTATTTCATCGAACTCCTATCAAATTTAAAATTAGTTTAATGATTTTATTATGAATACCATATGTGAAGCTAGTGCTAATATTGGTCTGCTCAGTAAACTAAGTAAACACCGCTAAAGTCGTCAAATGTAAAACGTCTCCTAGGATGTTTGTCGTTCGAAAATCAGGACAACGTCAGTCTCTCGTCTTTCAACTATATATCACTAGGGCAAATCCAATTTTTAAAAATTTCATATAACAGAGGTTAAAATATAAATAGCATCTTAGTAGCATTACATATCAATTATTACTATTTGAGCAAAATTAGTTTAAGTCAATTAATTGAAAAACCTACGGTAATTACAGCTTCATCATCAGAGCTGGCATCATCTTCTACCTCTATGTCGGATTCGCTGATATCGGAATAATTACCACTATTCAATTTTATTTTTTTAAAATCATTTTCTAAATCAGCTAGCTGTTCAGATTCATCTAAAAAGAGTTCCTCAAAAACTTGCTTCTGGGAAGTTTCAATACTGGCATCATGAGATTGATCAGATGTTTCCCAATCACAATTCTTGTCCTCTTCATCACCTTGCATCGTTTGAATCCCAATAGATATGCAGTTAGAATTTAACATTTCTGCTGTAACTTTATTGATATGTTGGAGCTTTGGTTTCGATCTTCTAGCCGAAAATATACGATTAATAATATTTCCGGAACGATTTCGAAGTAGTCTGGTATATACGGAGAAGGGGCGATGTGATGCTGAATTCGAGTTATGTCTTTGATCCACAGGGACACGCGAAGGCCACCCGCTTTAGAGAAAGAGTTGAACGCTAAATCTTTTAACCTACAGTTGGGTCACTCCAACACTGGAAAATTCACCATCCACCATTTTTATCAATTAATTCTAAAATAGAAACTTAATTTATTCAGACTGAGACACCAGTCTATGTGACAAACTGCCGCACTTATATTAATACAAAATAAACAATAACATTCAATGCATATTTTTAAATGTTTTGCCACTGAAATTTTACTAACGAGGCAAAAGGATCTTTTATCTTTTTCAATGCCAATTATTCTACTAAATTTATTCGATCACAGACCACTACCAGTAAACACGATGCGGCTATAACCTAACGCAAATAAGCGCTGTCAGTGGTTAGGTATTTGACCTTCGTTAGATGGATATTTAAAGCATTTCAATAAGAGAAATATAATCACGCGAGTATATGAATATGAGTAAGTAAGTATCATAAAAAGCTTTAAATTAATTTATTTTAATTTTTATTTTAAAGAATTTAAATCATTTTAAATCATAATAAGTAGCATATTATACAATTATGAGCTAGTTGTTTTGTCGTGATTTCAAACAATAATTCAACATTTACATGGTTATGCATATTTTTAAATATATTCAACAGAGGTTCAAGCTAAAATATGCTTGAATTAGAATTTGTATTCCACTTTCCTATACTGAAAATATTTTAATTTCTCCAGTCACATAAGTAATTTGTTGTTAATATTAAAGTTTGGTTAAAAAATGATGTTAAATTTCAAGCTGTTCGATTTTACTATCTACTCCACGTTAGATCATTTAATTGCAACTAGCCTTATTGGAACCATACTGTAATAAAAGTAAGGATAGAAATGTACATAAGGGAATTAGATACATGGATGGGATACTTTCAGGAGTTTAGACTTTAGCCTTGGAAATTTTACGGTGAAATGCCTGCAATAATTCGCAATTAAATTACAAACCCAAGAGAACAAATATTTATTTATTCTATATTCACCGTGTCCAAAATGAAGCCACTTCAATTTATTGATACGTTGGTTCATATACAAAGCGTTTCTTCGTTAGACGTCAGTCCCTTCTCGTCTTCAGTGTCTCTGCCTGGTGATCGGCATCTATTTAGGTATCTGTGTTCAAACACGCACACACACAGCTGGACCACTTAGAGACACTGTAGTCAAGCTCATATCGCGGGTCAATCATTCCCGATAGCCAGGTGTTGATTAACATCTGCTGCTAATGGCATCCACCGTTCAAATATGAGACAACTCCTCTGGTCAGTCATTATGTTGTCTAGTATCTGTACAATTCTTTCAAGGACACTTGCAAACATTGTGGTCTTTTAAATAGTAAAACATGTAGGAATCATTTGAGGAACTTATTATTTTCCTTTATGTTGCAAACTTAAAAAAAAAAACATTTTAACAGAGTTTTGGGAACCACTTAACTTACTTTACTTTCTTCACTTTATTAAAATTGTGAGATTAAAGGGTATTATGTTAATATAAAAGAAAACCACGAAAAGAAGTTATATTTACGTTAATATCACTTGAAAAAACCAATAAAAAAATAATACTGAACAAACACTTTTATTAACTTCAGTTATTTTTTAGCAAGTAGCTTTTACATTTGAACTATTTTTCCCCTTCCCTGTCTCCATTGCTCCTCGTTATATAAACCCTCCAACGGCATGGCGGGAAAAATCGAATCGTCAGCCATTTGTTGCGCATTCATTACATAGGGGTCCTGATGATGTGCTCCGAGTTGGATGTAGTGTGGTTGTGGCGGCGGTGATTTACGTGCATCAACGGATCTATCCATAATCAGTTGAGCCAGTTCGGAAATTTGTTTAAACAATTCAAACAGGACATTCATGTTGTTACTCGGAGAGAGCTGAATAAGCTGTTTTGGAAATTTCCAGTTGAACTCAACCTGAGTTCCAATTTCAGTTGAATTAGCATCAGTATCGTTATCTCTCTTGGAGTATTTTCGTTGCTCGATCATCGACATCTCTTTGCTAACGTCTTTGAGCTCGTGCTTTTCCAGAATACCGGATATGACGGTTCGTTCGACTTCCGTGAAACCAGGTGGTGCGGGTGGCGGAGGTGGTGGAGAAAGAGCTGGTCCTGTAGTCTTTTCCACAGGAACAGCAGCTACCAGCGCGAAAAGACAGGCAACACCAACAAACAGAGACTTCATGTTTCCAGAATGAAAGTCGACATATGGTGCTGTATTTTATATTGAGTGCTTTAACCTTTGGTCGAGTAAGTAGGTAAAAACATATTAAAGAGAGGGAGCGATCAGAGTTCACTTGGATTATAGCAAAGGGCACATAAATTGTCTCAGACGGATGACGGGAAGTGCACGTGAAAATGGATTTCTATTTTTGATCCATGTTCTAATATCAGGATGGTATCCTTTCTCGTTGATAAAAATTCTAGATAAGCTATAACTTATACTGTTTATTAAGTTACGCAATATTTAAGGCATAATAAATATTTTTAAACATAATTTAATAAATTTTTAAATAAGGGGATTTCAGGATGACCTCCATGAAATCCTCTTAGGTTATATAATTGTGACACTCGTTACACTTTGCCAACATTCCGGATGAAGAACGAAAATTTTATCGAAATTAAATATCCTTGTAACTGTTTTGATGGTGTACCTGCTCGATGATCAATATTGTTGGTCTCAGTAGAATAGAATGAGAGCTAATATTTGAATACAAAGGAATTTGTACTTTTAGCTACAGTAGTATCGAGTCCATCAACCTGGCCTATTTAGAATTTTTCCGTTAAATGAATTATGCCTTTTAAAACCGGAGATTCTTTCCATTAGATGAACATGTTTAAAGACAGTAAGTACATATTTCTAATGGTGTGTTACTTTAAAGTCTCTATATGTAATTAATTAATTAAAGTCTATTAACAAAGACCAAATTAGGAGCAATTAAGTGGAATTGATTTGCTGAATTCTTAGATTTCACCTCTATCTCTCTTCTGCTACCCGAAGGCTTAATACAATTGGTTAATTTATATCGATTTCCAATATTCATTTGAGCGCTTGGATGCGTTTATGAGCGCCTGTGTGAGTATCGATTTTATGCTGGTCGAAAGTACATTCCATCATTCCTATTTTATCAGTTTCACCCTTAATGCACTAAAAGTAACTGAAATACCGTTCGACGGTATTCTGTTCTCTCGCTATGGGGACTTAATTCAGGGCGAATGATCGACGGCTAGCTGTGGAATCTTATTCAATATACGTGTTTTACGTCAGTCATGCATCTAAATCCCTTTAAGAGAACAACAATTACATGACTCTCACTCCTTCTCTTAGAGATTTAATACCCAATACCCAACCTATCTGTTTGTCTATCCTTCATCTCCACTCCCTCTCGTGGTTTCTGGTTCTTTTCAATGAATACTGCTGTCGTAAATCTTGCCTTCTCTCAATCACGCTTTGTGGTGAAGAGACTGATATACTTAGAGAGTGATAACTTATACAGACTCTAAATTCAGGTCCTAAATTGCAAAACTATCTCTTTCTTTTGTAGTGATATTCTTTATTTGAGTTCACTCTATTAGAATTATATTCTTAGGTATTTTATTCGAAATTTAATGATGAAAAGCGGTAAAAAAGTACATATTTTGCTCGTTCTAGCGCGTTATAAGCTGACTGATTGTTGCCATATTTACTAGACGACAAATTTTGTTAAACCTGTCTCAACCCATTTTTTACCTATTCACAATTGATTTGTTATGAATCGGTACCAAACAAAACGTGAATCCTAGAAAAAGATAAAGGTTTTATTTAAGCAGTTAATACCGTACAGCACCACATCTACACATAATCACCGCTAAGAGGGACACCACGAGGCTAGAAGTCCAAGCCACAACTGAGAGCATGTATGACCAATCTCCACCTAGCTGACCAGTATAGATCAATACTCCAATTATCACGATGAGGGTTCCTAGATAGAGGCAGAGGAGGTAGGCTAGACCAAGACCCCGCTGACCAATCAGTTCTTCGGTTGAACAGAATCGGACCAATCCGATTATGAAAGCTGCTGCCCATAGCAGAACACCGGTAGTGAGAAGGGCCGCGCAAGTAAGAGCAGTGCCTTTTTGATGGGGAATGTCGTAGGTGAAGAGGTTGCCTCCGCGCCAGTGGTTGAGACAGATTGATATGGTGAGGAAGCAGAGGGCAAAACCCAGGAGGAGAGAGGACACAATTTGGTAAATTGGAGCCATTTCAGAAGGAGGAAATTACAGTTATTAACTTTCGGAAAATAATTGAGAAATTAATCTCTAGAGCATTGCAGATTCTGGTGAAGTTGGCCTAAATGAGAGGTTAAAATAATATGAAAAAGTATTTAAGAATTGAAAAATAAAATATGTTAGAAAAAATGGTGTAGAGGCTTGAGAATTCCAAATCGCCGTTTTAAAAAACTTTCGAAATGGGTGAATTCTTTTATTGCAATCTTTCCACGTTTGTTCGTTAAGACTACTCAAGTGATTAGTTTCCGTAATTTTCCATTGACTTCTAACTTGTGTCTCTTGTGGAAACTTTAATAATATTTGAAAACCATGATTCTAAGGCAATCTACTTCGATCTTGCATGACACAAAGTTAAGTTAAAAAGTTATGATGGTAAATGTGTTTGACGGTCTTAATAAATGTAAACAAGTGTTTCGTACCATAAGGATCACCCTTCAGAATTCCTTGAATCTTTTCATTTTGACGAGTTTCGTAAGACAAATAAAAATATTAAAATACCCCTCATATTAATACGCAATTCATAGTTATGCTTCAAGTTTTCCGATAACCCATCCAGTATTTGCTATTTATCTCTCATCTATACCCGTAAGTTGGATTGTAGATTCTTTGCCCTAGCAATCTGCAATTGCAAAACACGCTCATAGATTGTCTTTGAATTTTCCGTCATTTGCACTTTACGGATACACTCGTAGTACATACTCGCAGTTAGATATCGACTGCTTGGACATTATAGTGAAACACTTAAAGAACACACAAGAAAAGGTCGTTGAGTGTGATTAAGTCGGCTAATTTAACTAGTTATCGTGAATTAGATCGGACAAATTAGCACTGTGGTGACGGTAACAAAAATTTTGAAGCGCTATTCATTATATTTGAGCCAGTCTTTCGAATGACTGGGCCCTTTCACCAAATATAGAACTCAGCATATGTCCAAGTTATCCCCCTTCAATCAATGAAATGTCCTTCCAAAATACCGTAGGCGAACCCTTTAAAGCATATGTATTCAGTCACTCTCTCAACTTCTAAACTGGCAATTTGGTAACACCTGGATGGGGTTTTAACATTCTTGGCTATCGGTTGGCAGCTTTATTGTCAGTATAAATATAGTGCTCCGCAACAAATCCCTACTTCGAATATGGGCTTGAATTCATACTTGGAAATAACTGAACAGATAAATGTAAAGCAGAGACACTTTAGAACTTATAATGTTTTATATAAAGGGTAAACATTCACAGATTTTACATGGAAAAAATTAATTGTTGTAACAAAACGGGAAACTCACGTTAGCAGATGCGCTCGTTTCTTCGAATGGAATTTCTCAAATGTTAATTTTTCGCTCGTCTCTCGCTTGTAGAATTCGCGCACCAAATTCACTCGCATCCACGTTTGTGCTAACTCAAAATTAGCCAATCAGAAGTCAGAATTACTCACCTTCACGTCTCGAGGTATATCGCACAAACTGAGTTTGCAGAGTTAAACAAAAGCACTTACTTGAGTAAGAATGGCGAAAAAACTCGTTCAAATCAGCCGTCTACCCGTTGTTCTTTTAGGAGTTGCTTTCATCTTCTCTGCTATAGGAGTTGGTACGAATGGTTGGCAAGGTGGAAGTCTTTTTGCAACCAGCAATCTCCATTGGGGACAGCTTTGTACCGCTGTGGGAGCTCTCATGATACTCGGTTGTATCGGAATGGGATTTGCTTTTCTGCTAGCTATCTACTGGACGAAGTATCCTGATATGGAGGGTCCTGTGCTACTAGCGTTTTATATTAATCTCTATGTTGGGACCGCTGCTTTGACTATCGCGATTCTGGTCTTTACGACGCAAATCACAATGACATGGTCTTTTCTAATGGCGATTATGGCTTGTCATTTTGCGGTTCTTGTCATTTGGGCTGATCTACCTATGCTGACTGTGACCCCGTTGCCATGGAAACGAAGAAAGAGGGTGGTATATGGTTAACGTTCTTAATCAATACATCTTTTAAAAGACTTATCACTTTTTATCAAAATTTGATTTGCCAATGGAGAATTTACTT
The DNA here is from genome assembly GCA_900708905.1 of Hymenolepis diminuta. NCBI lineage: Eukaryota > Metazoa > Platyhelminthes > Cestoda > Cyclophyllidea > Hymenolepididae > Hymenolepis > Hymenolepis diminuta. The sequence goes on along the minus strand of CAADRB010000013.1, from coordinate 1,685,324 downwards.
TCATGCATAGCTTGTTCCCTATATTAGAAAAAAGAAATATCCAGATAAAACATGATGCTTTGATAATTTGAAAGTGCTGGAGAAGAGCACTAGCGGTTGATTTTAGTCTGTCTGTAGTCTGACTCGTAGATTGGCTCCGTCCCTCTACGTTTTGAGCCCATACTGATTCATACTTTTGCCCTGACTTTCAACGAATAAAGGATGCGAAATCAGTCAATTGCCCTATCATTACCTTATTTCGCCTGTTCCTCACAATCTGGATTGTCTCCGCTCAGTATGGATACTTTCTCTTTCCTCCAAATTTATCCTTCTACTCTTTTGTTCTTTCATCACTCATTCAATTTCCAATTGTCCGGTACACATTTGTCCAACCCAACTCTCGGTCTTCTCACATGTCCATGACTGTTAATTCCTGTTGACCTTAAGATGTTCATTGATTCTAAGAGAGGACATCTAGCCTAATTTAGATCGACTCTTTAAGTAGCTTTACTTGGGATTAGAGCTATTTTTTTGAGGAGCACTCTGTCATCTGGACTCAACATGCTACTTTAAGTCCTTAAGTTTGTCTAAATGGTAGAGGGGTTTAAAATTTTCGCTTAAAATAAGAAATATTGATCTTCTCAAATAATATTTATGTAATATTATACAAAGATTCACCGTGACAAATTTAAACTTTTATTGAAATAAATGTCTTAAAGTAAATCACTTAAAATCTGTTGAGATGAATTACCACTCAGCATCGAAAATGTTGAGAGAAGATATCCAAGAGCCTAGCCGATAGAGAAATGAGTTTCAGCCATATGTATCTTTTTCTAGTGCTAGCCAGCACAGTTATGTAATTCAATTACTAGACGTGCATTAACGAGTTTCGAACCCACAATCTCTGATTTCGTGGACCTGCATTTTGACCACTGCGTCATCGTTTCCTAACAAATTGCTATATGTTACAAATAATATGTTGCCCAAAATGATTCTTATAAATATGACTCGTCATTTTCCACCTTTTAAATTCCGCTTCTTTTAATTTACTTTTATTCGAACGAATTTTTTAAATTACATTTTCCAGAAGCGACCACTACCTATGTTCGTTCAACCTTCAACCGATTGATCCTGCCGACCTAACTTATAAGACGTCGATGAAGAAACAACAGTTATCTCTTCAGCAGATGCTATAAGTGCTTCAATGGGGTCATGCTTGAAGATGAAGATATTCACCATTTTGTAGGTATCGTTAACCGACTTTGCATAGAGTTCCAATTTGATTTTCTCAAAGAAGACCAATTCAGATGCCTCATTTTCATTCTTGGTTTGCATTTTTAACTAGTTCAATTTCGTTTCCCTTAGACAAGGAGTCCGGTGTCAAGAAGTCTTGTCGCGGACTCGAATCTGGTGCAGAACTGTGAACCGTGAGTGTTCAACCTGAAAGGACTTGAAAATGACCGATCATCTATTAACTAAGAGGACCCGCTCCACATCCGACAATTATCGGAAGAAGTCAATTCCACGAAACAGTTTTTCCGGATACCGTCACTATCATCGAGACTGCCCCATACGAAGACGTCGCTGGCAGAACTGCATTGAAAATGGCCGCAATGAAGGCCTCTGCCGAGAATCTTCTAGGAACAGTTCATCAAGACTGAACTCGAACAAGAGAACGTCAACTCGGACGAGACAGAGCCATGGTACGTTAACTCAAGTAAATGTTAATTCTAAAAAATACGTTAACCTATGCATTAATGGTATACCATTATAGATCCAGATCGACACTGGCTCCGATATCTAATGCTCTGCAACTCTACGTATCGATGCGATAAGGGGTTACATTCCTGTAAAGACGATCTTTAGGGAGTACCACATTACAAATCGAAATATCAATCTCTTGGGCCTAGACTGGATCGATGAGCTCAAACTTAGCCTGTTCCAGACGAAAACGAGACCTGCCAGAAACCTACTCCCGAACCTGCGGATGCGGGGAATCTCGTGAAAGAATGCAACCAGTGTCTACCTATTGCCGAAATCCTTACTCAGTCGTCGAAACCAGATTTTCCCACTAAGGTGCGACACACCTTACGGTGACAGATTTACATCCGAAAGGGTCCGATGTTATTCTACTCTCGCCGACAATAGGCGGACCAGTCATCTCTGTTCCCAGAAAGCTCTTCTTAATTCGTGATGAACCAGAAAAGTTCGTTACAGACTCAAGTACATAGTTTGACAAATTTTGTTCCTATTCGTCGATAAATCACTTAAGGACATCTCTCCTCATGTTAAGACAATTTGCCCAGCAACAGAACTTGGAGGTCAAGATTTGAGGACAACGTGTGAAGAGATGTGGCTAATAAAACAGTTTTGTGTCCTGACAAAGTGCGACCCAAGGCGTGCATATAGTGTGGACGATCTTGTGTATGTCCTCAACTATCGTTTAAATCACCACCGGACAGTTACCATCATCACCACGTCCTGACAAAGAAGGACAGGCGATCAGATACCGGAACGGGCGTGCTACAAATAAGAAACTAATATTTTTCCCAAACGTTATTCTTGAATCGTTATTTTCCGGCTTTCAGATCCCGCTTCTTTTAAGTCCCTTTTATTCGAACCGTATCTTACAGAGAAGAGCAAAACATAGTTCAAATTTCTTCCTAATAAACTCTTGAATTTTCAATATTTTATTCAATAGTTAGAGTTACCTATGAAGCTATCGCGGTATTGTAAAGCTATTACGCTATTTAAAATCACATTTTTTGTTCAGTTTTAAAAACTAAACAATGATGAATGAAAACAGAGGACCGAATTTTACATCTGGATCAGTTTATTTTCAACAGGTATTTCATTACTTCAGGCGCGAAACAATACCATCTTTGGCAATTAAAGTACCGTCAACTCTTATTTCTGCAGCAGGTCTTCTACGACCGTTCTTTGTGGCAGGATTAATTCTGAAAAGGACATTAAACTAGCTTATCCCACCATTCATTCTGTTAGTAGTCAAACAGAAAATCTCCATTGGAGCCACGCTACTCATTTAAACTTAAGTAGGCCACATGTCAAGCTTACACAAGACTGCGTTTGCCATTGACGATAAATAGATTGTTGGGTTGAGACATGACCTTTTCATTTACGGACAGATTTTCTAAATATTGAGCAATTGCGGACTTGAGGTACAGGTTCTCTTTCTCCAACATTTGCCGCTCTTTTAGTAAAGCCAATTTATCCAGTTGAACTTTGCTAAATCGCCGCCAAAACATATCTAATGGCTCGTAAGCTTTCTGAATCTGATTAAAAAAAGCAAAATAACATGAAGATTAAGCACGAAAGCGATTAAACAGTCGTTTTCAATCCTCATTCTTACTGATTCGAATTCCTTATTTACCAAAGCTTCCTCATTTTCTTTGAGCAGGCTTTCATCCTCTTGAGATAAACAAGATGCAGGAAAGGGCCAAATTTTTTCTTCTTTGCACTCGAATTGCCGACATATCTCACCCAAACCGATAATTATATTGACTTCTTTGACCATCTCAGCAAGTGACTTTTGAACGTTATTACTGATTTTCAGCATTTTTGTTAGTTTATATCGTTGTTGATCTTTCAAACGATTAACCATTTTCTTCAGATCCATTAATTGACTTGAAAGACTTTCCACTTCTTCCCTTAATAATCGGTTCTTCTCCGTAAACTCATCGTTTAATGAATTTATTCTAGCCTTTTCAGCAGCAATCGCATCGGTTAGAGTTTGAATGAGGGAAACTTGATTTGCGATATCTTTCATTTCCTGAACATTCCGTTTTTGAAGATCATCATAATAGGTTCGACGTTCTTCTGTCGATTTTAAATAACTGGTCCTTAAGTTGTTAAATTCCGCCCAAATAGACTCAACTTTTTTCTCAAGTCTCATTCGTAGTGCATGTTTGTCTTCAATAAGCTACATATCATGCTACTTAAATATATCAGTAGGCAACCTACCTTGTTTTTCATCCCGTCCCGAATGTTGCCATATTCACTCCTAGCTGTTTGCTCCTTTTGAAGAATATAACGATCGAAAGCGACATAGATATCTTTCAACTCATCAATTTGTTGTCTATGTCGATTGATCATATAGGCTTTCTCTAGTTAACCCAGTTTATTATTATTCAAATAAATAACTCACCGGCTTCGTATTCTCGTTTCATCATCGATAGCTCGGTGTCAAACGAATGTTTCATCTTTTCAAGACGTTCATTTTGAATATCTTTTACAAAATAAATGAAAATAATTTAGATTTTTTTCCTATATTATTAAATTTTCGTAACCATTTAAACAATATAACAAATAAACTACTCAAATTCATAATAATATAAGTTGAATGTATACTCATTTTCATTAGAGATGCCTACCCACAAATGAATCCAAAGATTGGAGGTGGCCACGAAGGGCCATCATATACTGTTCTTCCGACTGAGCTAAGTTTAAGACCAAAGTCTGCAAAACATCATCTTTTCTTATTTTAGAGTGTAAATTAGGTAACTGTATACCTATCATTAATCCGTTCGAAGGTACTCCTCAAAATTTCAATATCTTTCTTTATTTCTTCTGTTTTGGCTTTTCGTAGTATCAGTCTCCATTGATGATCAAGTGTTAACGAGTTTATTTTCGACATTTTTTCTTCATTTTCTAATTTATTCTATAAATATAAATGTTATTTTAAATAAATAGTATACTTTCAAATATTTATGCAATAAATCTTTCTTTTTCTTGGCTGCAGCAGCAGCAGCCAAACGCTGCTTTTCTAACTTTGGTTCATTATTTTCATCAGTTTTAATGTTACCCTTTTTCATAATTGTCCTACTCATTTTTGCAACGTGACCTTCAACTAAATACGTGCATAACAAATATCACTATGTAAAAATTACGATAAACACTTACCAAATGTATCTATTTATTTTCTGAAATAAAACCAGCAAAGAAACATAAATATGTTAATACAATTGGAATTAATATGCAATGTGGTTCCATAGATTAACCTTTCTGTAATTGGGTATCTGGATTTGTTATGCTGTCCAATTCATCCAAAAGGTAAAACACTTGATTATTAAACGAAGCCCTGCACACGAAGTTAGATTTTAATTGTTTAACTTAGATATTTTAAAATAACCCATATAACATCAACTTTGTTGGTTTTATATTTGTCATGAAAGCAAATTTTTTGAACGTTAAGGATGAGAAACAACGAATATATAAATAAGCGGCGATATATTAAACCGTTAAGAAATTAAGCTTTTTCATTAATTTTAAATCTGCTCTATGAAATATATTTTAAACCTAAACTTAAGAAACTTAATTATGTCCCTTTGTTTTACAATTTAATATTGAGTAATTGACAAGCACTCAATCACAAGCTTTTATGTTTTCTGCAACAGAATGTTTCTCGAAACACCTTTTGCAATCTTTAATTATTATATTTTTGGAATAAGACGTTACAACATGAGCATAACTTATGAATTTACGCCGTATCAGGAATTACGAAGACATTTTTGTCTGACGCGTTTTTCGGCCCCCTTGGGAAATATTTCCATGTTTTTCTTGAATTATTATTTACATATAATTCTAAATAAATCATTATCCTTGTTACTAACTGTGATCATTAGACAATAACTATCATTAAAGAAAAGGTTTGTAAAAATGCTAGTCTATTTTTAACAAAAGTTTTGCTTATATGAAACTAAAGGGAGAACTGTAGGCATAAAATCAAGTTCAGTTAACCAGTAGGACTTTACGTAGTTTAAGTACTAAAAGCTCTAAAATCTAAAATTCTTAAATTTAACTTTCATAAATTCCTCCTGCTGTTCTAACACAAATACTCGGCAAATGCAAGTTTGATTATTAGGAATGGCATTTTCAACTAAAATCTGTCTTTAACACAATTATCAGATCTCAGATTTGCGTTTTGATCAGGTTCTTAGAAGATTAAGGCAGGAATGTCTTGAGTTTATCTTGACTTAGAGTGACAGGAAAAAGACTTCCGAATTCAAGCCTCTTGACTACATATTCTCAATGCCGATAATGTTGGAAGTTGAAAACTAAATTCTCTGACAAATGGATTAATTTATTTTGATTTACAAATATTACCACGTAATATCGGGAATGAAAAAAATATTACCCGTTACTCGAAACTGCTATGGTCAGCAGATGTCTAACAACACCTGGGGATTAGAAGTCATTGACTGGAGATAAGATCTCCACAAGAGTGTCCACAGACTGTCCCGGTGTGTGTTGTGTGTTTACACGTTATAATAACGTGAAAGATCTATTGGGGCCACATCGATCGAATAGATGGAATAAGTCAAGTCACCCATGTCGCCAGATCAGTTCGGAGGTGACAGGTGGGCTACCCCAATTTATTAATTTGTAAATTATTTATATATATATATATAACATTTCTTCGTTAGACGTCAGTTATGTCTCGTCGTCGGAGTCTTGGCGTAATGATTAACACTTGTTTAGGCATTTATGTGCAAACATGCAAATACATAGCGTGACCGCCTGTGGACGCTATAGCGGAGATCTTATCACCAGTCAATCACTTCTAATCGCTAGGTCATGATAGTCATCTGCTGGCTATAGCATACATAGATATATAGACAAGTGTCATCATTACGCCGAGACTTATACGACTAGATATGACTGAAGTCTAACGCTTTGTATATAAACCCAATTTACTAATCAATGAATTGAGGTGACTTGTCTGCAATCTTTGAATTGATCTGGCTACATGAGTGATTTGACTTATTCCATCTATTCGATCGATATGGTCCCGATAGACATAACATTATTACAGAAACTTAAAATTCGCAAAAGAAAAATAGAGAGGGTTGGTGGAGTTCTATTATTATTTAAGGCCAACAAATCAGTTCAGATACACGTATGTCCACATTTATAGAGACACTTTAATGTTCATAACAAAGTATAATTTAATCGTTTTTCATTTCTTCTTATCATAAAATAATATGTAAACGTAGAGCACTATTCAAACATTGTTACAATGGTCTTGGTGCTAAGGTGTATTCTATTAGATTCCACGTAAGCTATGTCAATTAATTAACGAATAAGTTAAAGTGCTCAAGGAGCAAATGACAAGAGTTTCCAAGAAAATAAATGTTATTTGTCATGCTTTCTCCCGTTGAATCCTACCACTCATTTTATAGATTTTCAATTGACCATTACATTTATTGCCTTTGGAATAAGCTTAATTTCATATAATTTACATAACAGTCAGTACCGAGAAATTAGTAAAATGAAATTGAAATTTATAGTTTCTGATAAGGCTTATTTAATTTTGATAGGATCTGCTGTTCAGTAGGTAACCGACATTTAGATATCATAAGCAATTGAATTAGTCAAAATACAAATCAACCAAACCCACAATATAGGCCATTTAATTTGGGCACGTTTTCCAAGCGCAATGTAAAAAATACCCCCAGGAAAATGGCATTAAAGAGTAGGGCATCAAAATGTAAAAATTAAAATCCTAAATCGAAGATTTATTTTTGGCGAGAATGCTATTTAATTCTATACATAATATTTAATTCTATCTGATTTTAAAAAGATAAATTTTCGATTAATATATATTACCTCTCACTTCCTACTATTGAAATAACATTATTTGTGCTCACCAAGTTCCTATTTGTATGCCGATGGACCAATATAGACCTTGTATATTCTGGTTGGGATCAAAGGCTTTCAGAATAAATATATCTTATAAACAGCATTGTTTCAAAACTCTTTTTATAAATGAATAAAATCTACTTTACTAACATTGATTCATCTTTCTATTTTTCATACTCTCATAGAGTCTTATATCTTCTCGTCCTATGTTGCCTTATCTTTACAAAATGCTTTGTTAATGTATTGACTTAATCAAACGCGGTACCGAGCTTGTTCATAAATGACAATGCGTATTTCATGTTGTGCCCTGTCAGGTCAGTAGAACAACCAATTCACCCAATTTTCGACATCCGTATGTGTTCATATTTATTCCTTAGTCCACGAATCCAATCATATGCGTTGTTTCCTTCCCAATAAACTATTGACCCATGGTCCATTTATCAAATAATATATATAATGTTTTTATCGTTCATGTCGGATAAAAATTATTCATTTTTATCCAAGAAAAATTGGCTTAACTTTTATTTTGGATTTTCCGTGAAACTAACATATTTGTTAAAAGGTGCTAAATTGCAGAGTCGTTGCCTTACCAAATTCTGTAGGTTATTTCAGAAGGATAATAAAGTTCTAACAATTCACTGTTGGTTAATTCCCCTATAGGTGGTTAATGATGTAAAGTTCAAAATACTTTAATTGACATCTTCAAATGCTCAAAATATGACAACGGATTGTATATAATATATAAAAATATATATCAGACTCTAGCATAATCGCATTCTTTTGACGACTTTCGTTAACATTTATCTTCTAGCTCGGCACTGTTTTTCAATATTTAGAGCTTTTTACATATATCATTAAATGAATTAGCATTCTAGTATTGTGAATTTTATCAGACTATGCAAGTACCACTAGTAGGTGAAGCTACGCTTTTAATGCCAGGTGCCAATAGAATTGGACTCGATTTGACAAAGTTTGAAGAAAAAATGAGATAGTCTTCCACAAGGATTGTAATATAGTGTTTGATATGCCTGTAACACTAGTAGGAAGAAATGTAAATATCTAAAAATTTTCTCTCTAAACTAAAATGTTCAGAGTATAACTCTTTAAATTAACTTCGTAGCTTAATTTTGAAGAGGCTCTATAGTTAACCTTGATGAAATCGGCTGCTCTTGAGTAAATTAATGATAGGCAGTATCTTTAGCACTAATATTGTGCAATTAAATTAACTCATACTGATTCTGAAAAAGTAAAACATGATAATAGGATGGTTGATGGAGTGGAAATAGGGATAGAATAGTGTTTCAGTTGAAACTACGTGATCCAAAAGGTTAATCCGTTCACATTCCGGGCTCGCATATAAATGTTGATGGGACTGCAAATGATGATAGGACTTGAAATAGTAGTAATGCATAATATCACATTGAGAAATTTTAACGCCTTTCATAATTAAGAGAATTAATACTTAAAGCAACACATGTCTTAGCGAAAGCAAGTCTTCGTGAAGCAAATCATCTGCTACATTCTTCCTGCAATAGCATTAAGTTTTTCATTTAACAGCAGAACTCAAGCTAACTACTTACTTTATTTATTAAAAGCAGCTAAAAACAGCTCGATTAAGAAACAAGACACCGTTCTAATTTGATTTCTCCGAATGCCATATAGGGCAGTTAAAGCGTCTTAGGGAGAAACGATGGCCATTTGGTAGGAAAGTTATTAAATTTACCTGTTTTCCATTTTATTTACTGTCTTTATATTAGCTCAAGTTGAAGAGTAATATTTGTAATACACACACTGACTAATGTTCATTCTCAAATCACGCTAATTCGCAAATAACACGAATTTGACAGTCCTTATCAGCCAGTTTATTTCGTCTGTTTCTCACAACCCAGGTTGCCTTGGCCTAGTACTGACGCCTTCCTCTTCTCTTCATTCATTTCGATTTGTTCAATATACGTAGGGTCCTATTTAAGTCATAGTTTTCTCTTCTGGGAAAGACTACCGTTTTCTGTTACCCCTTAGGAAAATCTTGGGTTCTAGGATGGGACATTAGTCTGATTTGGTTGAGCTTTTAGAGTTGCTTTACTGTCTGGATTAGTGCTGCCTTAAACCCTTTGCTCTTTGGACATAATTAACAAGTAAAACAAAGCAAAACACAAGTAAAGTTTAAATTAAAGACAAAATTGATCAAATTAAACAAAAAATATCTAATTCAAAATCACCTGAGTAATTTCATTCACGTAAAACCTTTAAATCTGGTAAGTAGCTGATTTAGTGATTAAAATTTAATTTTGAAGTAAAATAATTAGCTTGTTAATTTTTTAGACGAAAAACAAAACAACTAATGCATATTAAATAATAAACTTAGAAAGACAAAGTATAGTCATATGTCATTGTTTGAAGGTTCCTGATAGAGTTGAGGCTTGTACAAACATTCCAGGTTGGTAATTCATTCAAACACCACCTCAAAATACTGGGATCATAGAACGTTATTTTAAGAAATTAAGATTACTATTTGCTTAATATGTCATATCCCAGTATTAAAACATTGGCCTTAACAACCAAATGCCGGGAATTTTTCACCTGAATTATGTCGATAATGGATACAGCTGTTTCTCTAAAATGTTCCATAATTTATGATATGCCTCTCCCGCCTGTGAAGTTAACACAAACAATGAATCTTTATGATGAATGTATCCGCATTATCGGCAAAAGTCAGTCTGATATAATTTTTAGATGGTTCTGGCGATAAATAGAGAGTTGGGTCCAGGCTGTCATCCGATTCTACGATGCTTAACACGTATCATGTTTTAATTTTCAAGGGAAAATTATCACTCTCATTTTACTGATAATTGTGACTTTATATGAAACAACTGCTGATTTCAATCGGTCGAACTATTCGGAAAATATGATATTTGCAGTGTCATATTAACTGTAAAATATGTTTGACGGAAGTTGTCAAATGAGTCCATCACGCAGTAGCCAAAAGGGTCAGCAATCAATAGCAGCTGTGCTCTATTTATTTAAAAGGGAAAGATGTGGCATTTTTAAAATGTGTTACATCAGAAAACTGGATTGAAAATTAATGCACGCCAAACTTTTAAATCTCTTAGGCAAATTCTCGACTTTCAGTTGCAGAAATGAACTTATCTTAGGACAAGGATTATTTTGCAACACTTCAGGTGTTACAATCTTGTGTCTGAGATGAATCTGACGATGTTGGAGTTAACCACATGAATTGAACTTCGAATTGCTCCCACATCCACCGTATTCGCCAGATTTGGCT
>CAADRB010000013.1:1647571-1674372 GCA_900708905.1 Hymenolepis diminuta | reverse complement strand
AAAAATGCTCGCCGGTAAGAAATTTCGCACGAATGAAGAGGTTATCGTTGAAACTGAGGCGTATTTTGAGGCAAAAGATAAATCGTTCTACAAAAGTGGTATTGAAATGTAAGAGCGGCGCTGGAATGATTGCGTTGCTCTTGATGGAGATTACGTTGATGAATAAAGCTAATTTTGAACCACAAAACTGTGTTTTCTTTGTTAGGCCAGGGACTTTTCAACCTATGTGCTATTTCTAGTCAAGGCTAAATTTGATGTCATCAGATCGTAACAGACTACGACATAAATTTAAAGGAAAAACTAGTCTTCTGTTTAAATTCTTTAATTACCATTGGACTGATAACACAAAGATGAAAAGGTGCAGAATTTTTCCGCTGTAAAAGGAGAATGATACATAGAGAATCGAAGGATAATGCGCAGACTGAAGTGCACTTGGAAGTAAACATACGGGGTTCCGTCCAGATTTGACGTGTGGACGGACACATAATCTAACAGTTTGGATGGATGCTGGGGTAGAAACAGGGACAGAATAGTTTTCTTTTGGAAATTGCAAGATCTAAGATGTAAATCACTCAATTTCCCAGTTTTGCATATTAATGTTGAGATAGCAAATTATATTGTCACTTACAACAGTAGTAAAGCCTAACATTACCTTGAGAAGTTCACAAATATTTTCTGAGTTCAAACATTATTTTTTAAAGTAAAAGCATGACTTACAAAGATATTCGAGGAGTCAGTCCTCTATTATGTTCTTCTTGGAGAAGTAGCAAGGTTGATTTAAAGCCCATCTATTCTTTTCAGATTGTCTTTATTTTATTTTCGTAGGATAACGGACACTTATTACTTGTTAAAACTTTCTATACAAACTCTCTTTGTGCTAGAAATCCGTCTAAACTGGATTCTAAAAGAGGTAGAGGAAATTTGATAGCTGATGAGGGAATGTATCAGAAATGGGAGTCTTGCCATTTAAAAAGAACGACATTATGGAGAAGTTAAAAATGGGATAAATGCGACCAAATTGTTTTACACAAACACACCAATCCCCGATGAGATACCTTCAGTCTGACTGATTTAATGAACTGCATCTTGAACGCTTTCCTCGAGCACCGTATTCACCTGTCATGCCTTTACTAACTTTAATTTACAGATGCAGAATAGGCGGACTAAACATGCAGTGAACAGCTTATTCCTCTGTGCTATCATACTTATTTGCTATTCAAATTCCAACGCGTTTCCAACACTTCCAATCTAAGATTTAACTATTAATTAGAATTTTCACCAAGTGGGAAAAAGATCATTCTACTTCTGTCAAAATTCATTAAATGGTACGTTAATCCTGGGGTATTACTCTTCATACATTATCCGAAATTCTCCCGAACTACGTGTTAGTTCAAAGTGTTTTAATTTGAAACTATTCTTATGTTCGAATGCTCGTGTGAACCGAATGCAATCTCAAGATTTCATCCTCATGTACCCAAAGGGTGACCGAAGACAGTTGAAATGCTCTTTTCTTTCCCTTTCTCTCAACAATATACCCGGGCTTCAGCAAGCACAATTTGGTGAATCTCTAACCTTCATAACCCCTTTAGCCTTTACAATAACCCTAATATTCAAAAGTTTTAATACATTATATTTGTAAAAATAAAATTTTAAATGCATTTCACAGCTTAGATAACTTTTATCATCAACCCTGACTGGAATGAGATTTTATAATTGAGAGATTGAGCCAAATTTCCAACCTCGCTGGACAATGAGTAAAGTCCGTTCGTCTGTACGCAGGTCCCCAACCCTTTCCAAGGCTGATATGAAGAACAGGCCTGAAAAATGACTTCCCTGGCCAAGAAGTATTCGTGTTAGCCCCTGTTAATCGGTCCTCGTAAATCCGCACATCGAACACTATTAGTGAATGTGCTGGAGCAACTCGATATACTGGCCAATCACTGGCAAATAGTTCACCAGGCCGGATGAAACAGGGAGATGCAACAAATATGGGAGTTGCAGGTGTTTTATTAGTTAAGAGGATTTGCCCTTTTGGAAGAAGAAGCAAGCGGATTCCTTCATGGGAGAGTCTCCGACGCTGTTTGGTTGGAGATGAGGTGACTGGTGAATAGGGATAACTTTTCCTTCTACTCTGATAAGAGTCTTCGCATACTGTCCTTTGTGATGTAGAGTAACGCACAAGACGATCTAAACACAGGCGACCTTGTTGAGACCAAATAGTGTCATCTGCTGGTTGGCAGTTCTCATCATTGAGAACAACAAGAGCCGATGAAAGGACAGGTAACCATTTGTGACCAATATGCCGATTACACTCCCAGTAAGATATGTGTGACCAAGGCTTCTTTCTATCTTCTTCTAAGTCACAACCAGAGTCAGTTTCGTTGGTTTCGTACATGTTTAACTCTCTTTCTTCCAAATGCATTGTTCTGGTCACGGTGAGCATTTTTCCAATCTGAAATTAATAAAGATCGTGTCATTAGTTTTAGCAACAATATGCAGAAAGTCCGTTTGGCACAGATGTAATGATGAAAAGTGTGTAAAGTGCTCATCAAAATCAAAGCCATTTTCGAAAACAAAACCAATGGTATATTAATAGATTTGGGGTTTGAATTGTTTGATTAATTATAATTGCGGTATTCGCTAGCATTTTTATTATAAATTAATATTTCAAAGCAAGGTATCAGATCTAAAAACACGTTCTAATAACATCATTTGAAATGGAACTTTCTTGAAGTGAAAAGTGTCTAATGGAAAAGCATAGAAAAAGCAAACAAAAAATAACGGAAGCTTTCAAGATGAATAATGGAAGGGTAAGAAGTATTCACTCTTCATTTTTTGAGACAGAAAGCTTTCAGAAAACATCGAAAAATGTCTTATATTTATGATTCAGCACTTCAATTCACATTCAGGTACTAAGGTGAGGAACGTGACGACAATTACAATATGCATTGGTTTATTTTAATAAGCAAAAATGCGACATGCTGATTCAAATATGCTATTTTAACTTGAAAGATTTGGCCGCATGGATAAGTTATTAAATAATAAATAATTTATTGAAAAGATCAAAATTTTCAAAATGTTTAATACTTTCCAATATTTTCTAGTAAATAGTGACAAGTTAGCACATTCGAAGATGGTGCACGTTCAATGGAGTTTTCTTTGTGAAAATAGCTTATCTTTATTGAGTCAGTAGATAAAATAGTAAATTTAATTTAATTAAAAAATGATATCGCTGTGACTTCCATAGATTCATGATAAAAATTGTTGAAAAACTGTTGTTCTTCACAAACTATTCAGTTAAAGTAGATTGCAAATAGATATTGCGGACGAGAAAGCAATCAAGAACCATGGGATAATCCAGAAGAATGAACTTGGAGACATTTACATATAAAACAGCGGCCTCATTAATTAAATGAAACCCAGGCAGTCTGGTGATCCCACATATTTGATATCCTGATATTCTTTTTAACTTCAGCCCAATCTCTTACCGTCCGTTCCACAATTTAATGTTCTCTGTGCATATATGATTCTTCAGAATATATTGTACTTTTACCGTGAATGGTAATAACCAGAGCTGTTTGTGATCAGCCGAGAAATAAATCCACTGATTGACATTTAAACCATCACCAATATCTCATATATTTTGTAATCATTTCTTCAGTAAGATGAAAGACTGCGTATTAAATGTTCATGAGACCGAAATTTCCCTATAACTATCACGAGAGTGAAATATATTTCATCTTCCTCTGGTCTGTCGCAAAAATTGATCCACTAAAATGACTCACAAATCTTTCATTGCAAAGTTTCTTGCAATGCCATCACTTCAAAACTGGAGGGCTAATCATTGAGCAACTTATAAATGTTAAAGTCGGTGTTTGTATTCAGTATAATGAACTTGATAACAAGGAAAGGCTTGTTGAAAATACATACGTGACGCTGCAAGCCACACAGATTGGTGCCCCTACTAGATATACCAGTCCTCTACTTTTCTGTTCCCACACATTCCCCTCCTCAAACCCACACAAACCTATTCACATGGCGCCGCGGTCTGTCATTGCCACCATACGAAGAAATTCGAATGAGCAGCTACTGACTTCATCATTCTCTCCTGATCCGATGATTTTAAAGGAAAATGAACAGAAAACGAGCAGGAATAGGATCTATTCTCGGTTTCTCCTCACATTGGCATGACTTAGTTCCGGGGTGTCAAAAAAATATAGCTTTTTTCAACTTGCATTCACTTCTAATTTATTCGTAAAATAAGTCTCTTAGACCACATCGATAAGGGGTAGAGTATGTTTACTTAAATTTGGACAATTTGGACCGCAGTCAAATAATTAGCTCCCTTAAACGATGTGTTATCATTCATTGTAGGCATACATTTGTCCAATTACTGAAAATCCGCACTTGGGTGTAACAATATGCAAATAAATCGGAATAGAATGACCAACCAAGGACTATCACAATCCACAAGTAATTGGGATTAAATTTGGAGAAGACATTTTAAACGACTTTTTTAGAAAGCTAAACAGCCTAACTTAGCAAAACCTAGGCAGTTTTGAGCTAATTCTGTAATATATGGATATCTAAATTCAATATTCTAAAGAGGTCCTGATTTCAAACCCTTTGACTTAACAATTTCGCATGTTTTTAACGTAAATGGAGTATTTTTTAGTTGTCACTAACTGTAATCAGATAAACATTAAGACTGCCTTTTATCTCAAAATAAGAATGCAAAAAATTACAACATTAGTATGAAACCTAAATTTCTCAAATCGAGACTAAGGATGGAGAAAAAATTCTGTGAGAATTTTATTTGCAATATTACAATACTCCACATGGGCGGGTTTTTGTGTTTATTAGGGCTTGTTTGAATGGAAAAGCTGACGAGATTTTCGACATTACAACGTCGATCATTCCAAGGCGCCTGTGTAAAGCTGACGCCAACCCCATCATAAAATATTCACGGAAGTTACCCTAGAGCCTAATCTACAAACTTTCCAAACGGCATCAAAAATGTATTATTCACGCTCACTTCTTACAGCCTTTCCGAATATTCGAAATTCATTTTCGTCAAAAATTATTATAAAATTAAACGTCAATTCTGTAAGTCGAAAATGCGCATGGTTTGATAGGAAACTTGATCCTATATATCTCATTTTAAATGATAAAATAGTTTTTTAAAATACTAAAACAACAGAAAACCTAACTGAGTTTCATTAGATTTATCAGTAATCCAAATTATAACCTGTTTTCACATCAAGAAATCCATTTTTCTTCTTGAAATGAATCGATATTGAATAGATTATCTAGAGAATGTTTGTACAATATAGGGTATTATTAAAATAGGTAGTAGTTTGAAATACATACAATGAAAAATAACGATAAAAAACTGATATTTATAAACAGGACAAAACGTACCAATAAAATTCCAGATGATTTTAAAAATGTGATGATATTGGTAGCCGGTTAGAAATGGCTGAGTTCTTCGTAATAGACTTTTTCAGGTTTTCAGTTGACAAATCTACGACCTGGGTCTGACCGGCACTTTTATACCGAGGGGGTTCAAACACAGCATTGTTATATTCGCCTTATTGGTTAATGTTCAAGGGGCCAATAAGACGCCTGCGCACCTGACACACGCGTGGTAATGTTGAGCGTTGGCGACGACAAAGGTTACTAGTACTTCATCAAAGCGGCTACTTCGGCGACACTACGCAGCAATAGTGAAAACGAAGACGACGCCATAGAGACCTGACCGAGCTATGGCGTCTTCTGATTCAGGCGCCGCATACACCTCCGCACCGTTTACCATACACGCAGATACGCATACGCACAAACACACTTCAGCCACGCATTTTAGCGTTCATTTAACCTCTCGGCGCCTACCGTACGGCGTCAGAACCATATGCGAGTAGGTACACACAGAAAGGATAGTAGTCGGTCAAATCGTCTCCACGTCAGAATTTCATGTTGGGTCGGGGAGAACGCTTTGTCAACTGCTAATCCTGGTTGGTTGGTAGAAAATAGAAGGGAAAAGGGGGGAGGTGTTCAGTAAGCGCGTTCACATTCTCAACTGGCGACTAGAATGGTTAGAGGGGTAAGGGTAGGGAAATGAATGAGTAGAAGGGAGAGAGAAAGAGGAGAAAGAGAAATTTGGCGTCGCTGGCTTCTGGGCGCCAAAATGGTTGCTTTTCATCCCCACTATGACGCCCTCTAAAACACACAAGCATTTTTGGGAAAGTTAAAAACCCTATTTGCCCCTTCTCTTTCTCTTTATGGCGACGCAGTGTGTTCATTTATAGGAGGATAGTTTATATTATATATGGTTTAGAATATCGAAACTTCAATTTTAATTACTGAAATTCTGATATTCTTAGGTATTTAAAAATTTTCAGTCCATTTCGAATTATGTCTAATTTATAGGTAGTAATTTTCTTTATTATTAAGTTCTTTAAATTGGGAGACCATACCAAAGGATGATTTGCTTACAGTACTAAATTTGTTGGGGAAAAGGAAGCAGATTGCGAAAATGGAGGCTTTTGGTCCAAGAAATAAATCGAATTGCGATAACAGAGGTTATTTCACAAGTCCTTCATGGCTTGATTATTTAGTTAAAGCCTAGCCGTAAAAGTACCGGTATGGAAGTAGCAGATATCGGTTCACAGGGACGAAGAATTTGTCTGAATTCTCTTAATCCTAAGTTCCACAGTCTAATTAACGCTCATCTGATAGTAAAAAAAGGAACTCCTATATTGGAATTTAAAGGACTATTAACCAGTTTAAGTCCGATTTGTAACCACTATGCCTTCTACAAGAAAATCGGACACTGGAAGTTCTTGTTGAGACAGTCTGATCAAACAAAAGACTTCCTTGGCATCTTCATCGATTCGCCTTAGTCAAGACTGTGTGTTTTCTTGGTATTTAAAGCCTCAAAAGGAGTTTTGAAGTAGAAAAATTTTGAAAACTCTTGAGACATGAATTTACTTACTGGCACATCTTCGTGAGAAGAGTTGATGTTTTCTAACAGTTGCCGCAATTAACTTAGTGAGACACCTAAACATTAGAATTTAAGTTGGTGATCTCGTAAATACCTAGTTACACGTGCAGTGAAAAATTGTACTTGAACGTCGTCAGTAACTTCTTATAGTAACACAGATTGCCGGCTTATTCACTCATCTGTGTATAATATATCGTGTATTTATATCAGTAAATTCGATGAAATTTAAATTATTAGGAATTCAAACTAATAACTGAATACTTATTATCTATTTATTTACAATAAGTGCAAGCAAGGTTATATGATAATTATCCAAATCACAAAACTCATGATATAAAAACTGAAGAGCAAATAAGAATATCACAAATCATGCCTCCTTTTTAGTCAATAATCCATCGGAAATGGTACCTGAATTAAACAACCGCCTTTGAAATTCCAATGCGGAAAGATAGTGTCTTGAGTTTATCTACTTCGTCTACCTGACCTTCTCCTGTCTTTCACTGAGCAGTTCTTCGTGTTTATCTACTTTCCTCTAATCACAAAATGCGGTTCATTTCTTTGCTGTTGGTGTTGAGGCTAATTTAAGTAAACATGCTCGGGAAGGTTTAGTTTCCTAAGCTTGTATTGTTAGCACTACTTCTTAAATGAATATCCCGAATAAAAAGATTATAACAAATGCACAAGTAAATATCTAAATAAGTAAATACCTTAATAAATAAAGAGAACATAAAGTGAAATAAATACCTAACTGAGAGTTATTAATTGAATGCTCCACAGCGTACTTTGACGTTTCCTTCAACTATTTACTCTGATTCTTCCTTAGGCGTGGAAAGTATTTGAATAAAGAAGATAACCAACAATTCCAGCAAGATATGAAATAGAGGAGAGAGCCATAAGAAGCAGTTAATTAAGTAGGAACATTAAGATTCTTATTATTTTGAATTCTGGAAACGTTCAGTTTCCTTATTCTCGTAAAGAGCATCGTCTATCACGTAATGTCTTGATGTTCATAGGTAGTAACTTGGCTCTCATACTCGTGGGTGAGATAATGTACATGATATTCAGAACTTATTGGACGGTTCATTTAATTCCATGTTTGATCATACCATTTCGGTTTATTTACATTTTCTTGCAGCCAAGAACAGGTAGATGAGGTAATCAAAATTAAACTCTCTGTATGAAAGTTGTAAGGAGTTTCGGTGTTACAAACTGCCATGAAGAAAATATTATATTAATGTGAGAAAATATTTTATGAAATATTTCACCTTGATAAAACAAAGTTTTTGTTATTTGTTTTTGTTATATTTCCCTTGAACTTAATATTGGCATGTTTGCATATTTCAAGCCCATAATTAAGGTTTGTTTTGTGCCTAACTGGCCTTTGTGTTTTCCTCTCTTCCCCGTCTCTGTCTTCGAAAGTGGGATATCTAGGGTATAGATCGGAGAGATGGCGACGCGGCGTTGAAAAAGAACTTAGAATTCGAATGCGGAAGAATTTGAAGCTATCTCTATGAACCAGCAGGAACATTATGAACTAGTGTTGAATAACTAAAATGCAATTCTTATAATACTGCTTGAAAAATTTCCTAAAATCATGAATGTGGACACTAAAAACTCGTATATTTCCCCTTTCTCCAATCTTCTGCAGAATCCTTGGTTTAGCAAATTACTGAGCAGATTGAACATTTACTAATTGGTTTGGAAAATGTGATGATGTTTTTCAAAACGATCCTTCCCATATCTCAGATAAAGAAAAAGTCAGTCTATTTTTGCAAAGGCTGGAAAAATACAACATTCAAAAGACTAAAAGGTTTCACCCATCCAAAAGCTACTTCAGATCTTACTTTCGCCTTGATTCTCTCTGAAATGTCTAATGAAAGTTTTTCGAGTTCTGAAAATGATTAAAAAACCTTAAACATAATGAAGACTAGACAATCTACGTTTGTCATGGGAAAATTTGTTTCGAACTCTCCGATTTTTCTACCCATTCGAGAGATCATTTCGAATGTATACTATTTTCCTGCGGTCTTCATGGAGGTTTTAAAAATGGCATCTGTTGTCGAACCCTCAAAAGCATCCAAGAGAGTGATAAAGTAACATTAGGGGAGCTCGCTGATGAATGTATGAACATGAACATCAAATGTGAAACAGCAGAAATCGGATAAATACAATTATATTAAATGAATTGAAAGAATTTCTAGGGAAAAATTGTCCCAGAAAGTTTCCTCTCTCCGTAATCCCCACCTGAATGCTAGCTCTGCAATGAATTCCATTCTGGCCGAATTGTCCGTACAGTTCTTATATTTGCAAATTGTGGAAAAAGTTATCGTATGGAAGTAGAATCCAGAAGGGAAAATATGACCCGGAAGGTCATACCAGCGAACTCTCCAAAATCTCTTAGTGCTTACTCTACGAATGAAATCAGTAGTACGAATAAGCGAAAATATTCGACCATGCATATAAATGGCCATGAGGTCAAATTGCAGCTGGAAGCACCCTTAGATATCACCTTGAGTTCACGGAAAACAGGAATAGATTCAAGCAAATCAACACAAATTCCCTCAGAAGTGGTTGCAGGAAATGCTTCTGGTGGAATTCTGAATTTTGAAGGTGAAATGAAATATCATGTCTGTTATAGTGATCTGCGAATCCGAACAAAATATGTTGTCACTAACTAACCTGAACTGGGCCAAATTGGTCTTGACTGTTTGGACGAATAGACGTGGCTGAAGCAAATGAAAAGGTTATCAGACTGCCCATATAGAGGCACCAAGCAAAGGAAACTCTAAGGTTCTGGATTAAAGAAAGCAACATCCGAAACAGTAGGCATAGAAATGAAATCGGAATTGAAAGTCTAATATGTTAAGCAAACAGAGAATGGGGATTTTCTTTTGAAACTAAAAGTGATTACTGAGTCTGTTTAAGGTGTCCAGCGGGAAAAATCCCAAACTAAGAAATAAATGGAGAGATGAAGCAAAACGAAAAAAAGGGTGTAACGGCAGAAATGGTGAGAGATGTTCTTCTGAACTTCTGAGTGACTGAAAATCGACATCGTGAAGAAAAAACGCCAATGGAATCTCTGTGAGAGGCAAAGGCAGATTGAAACTGAATGAATTATCTGGATGTATCCATAAAGAAGGAATACGTCACCAGGAAGGAATTTCGGAACATTCGAGGGACTTCAAGCAAGCTAGAAGACAAAGTTCTATGCAGAAGGCGCGACTGAAAGTGAAAGCCTCAAGAAGAAAAATAATGTTTATCTGAGAAAAATATTTGGTTACATATTTTCACTTAAGAAAATAACACTTTTATTATTTGTGTTTGCTCTATTACCTCAATAGTATTGTTACTAATCCGTTTATAATTTCAAGGTCATATTTGAATTTAGTTTAGTGTCTTACTGACTTCGTGTTCTCTCTCTCTCTCATGTCTATCTTCTAGAACATGGATATCAGACTTGTAGCTCGCAAAACAAACAATGAAGACCAAAATTTAACGTAAGCATTGTTCAAACCACATCAGGCCTTACAAAAAATGTTGAAAAGGTGACAACGTGCAAATTTTAGAAGCAAAATTTTGAAGCGCCCGGCTCTCAAAAAAATGAATTTTGGCGACGGAGACGCAGAGATTGTTGATTTATAGGCGCCATCAAAATCTTAGCCTAGAACTGTTTTCGAAGCGTCAACTTTCAATATGCCTTCGGAGTCGACGATTATTTGTGAAGACATTGATGAAAATATTGTGCTTCATCGATTATTAATTTGTTTGATGTTTTACATTTTGGTGCTGTATCCTTATGAATAAAGTAAAATTCGTTCAAACAATACTGGGTTAGATTTCTCAAGTAATTGAATGTCATCGAGTATTCCTTATCATTTATATTAAATACTCTAACACTAGTAAATATCAAAAGTGTTATTAAGGTTTAGCTGCTCGTTGCCATAAGCACAAATTCCCAAAATTTTAGATTAATTGGTGGTTCTTTTCGTTGTAACTCAGCGTTCTAATGTACTTATCCGAAAACAGCCATTGAATCTACAAGTCCCTGACTGGAAGTCCCAACAAGCAACAAATCAATGACTATTTTTTTGTTTTGTTGTTAAGATTTTGGGAAGACAACGTGTCTGCTTTCAACTTACCTTTGATAGGAATGATATACGGGGTAGGGAACCTTGTTGTAAAATGTTGTTATATACTGCGGCTTTGAGTTATGCTTCTACATATCCTATCCTTCCCAGTATTTTGTAATATTGATTAATTTAAAGTGGTATTTCCAAATTTAGAATAAATATGTAGAAGATTTTTGAGGCTTCGACCGTCGTCATTTTAAATAATTCCAGCCTTTTTAAAACTCAACTCGATTGAATTTTATGTGACGTTGTCTACTTTATTTTTTTCCCACCAGTACAATATCGTGTATAAAAGTAAAATACTTTGCGAGTTTCCTAAAAAATTTCCTCGATTGCCTACAAATCTACTGTTTATTTTGGCATTGCATATGTGTAAATGGAACGACACTGTAGGAAAGGAAAAGAATTGAATGATTTTCAAAAGGCGTCTTACGATTTTTTTCAAACAAACTTGTTTAGTTAAACAATTTTATGCTAAAGTGATTTTAAATTCAAATGCTTGTGTAAACTGCATGTAATCGCTGCATTTCTTCCCTTCTAAACGCATCTGCACCATATCGATTATCGATTTTCATTTGCCTCTAAATTGTGATGACTCAGCTACTTTGATTACGTCATTTACCCGCAGCCGCCTCGTTTTCACGCTCTCTCCTCTCTCCTCCGTACTTTGTTCTTTTTTTCTTCCTCGTAATCTCATCGCTAAACTTATTTTGCTCTGCTCTTAACCCTCCACATTCTGACCTGGAATGGGCGGTTATCCGTTGTCAGCTATTAATCGTAGCCTAGTTCACATAATCTACTACTGACTTCAGTCTCTATGAGCCCATGAGCTTAGTTCTTACTCCAAGAGCAAAAATTTTGTAATCATCCAGCAAAATGACTAATTTAGTGAAGGAAACAAAAACAGAGATATATTTGAGACGTCATTAAAAATGTTTTCGAACATTCTGATCGGCGCCAGTCCTGATATCGGTCACACTGAGAATATACATTGAAGAGTTGTTGTTTTTGCATTTTCGTTCCAGTTTTGAAGTAATCTCCTATTTATTTACTTCTCATGTAAGAACAAAATTTTTTTAGGACTTTCAATTGTGCGAAAAAATTCATGAACGCAAGAGGAGAAAGTTAGTTCATTTAAATTCTAGGCTTATTAAATAAACGGCTTTTTCAAATTGAAATTAGAGCAGATTTCGTCATCTCCTTAACATAGAAAATCCAGATAAGATGTTTAGAATTTCACAACCATCAAATTTTCACCTGATTCTTTCAGCACCCAATAGAAGATCCCCTTTGCGTTTGTGGTGGTCGATTCGCCAATTCCTTCTCATTTTAATTTCATTTGCGGTCGATGACGAAGAGAGTCTGTATATTTAATTTCTCTTTTATGCACACTATTCAGTCGAAATTGACGTTCGGTAATGGTTGAGTACAACCACATTAAGAATAAATCAATCCTTCTAAATAAAAGTATTACATATTATAGCTTTCAAATATTCAAAATTCGAGACACTTTCTTCAGTTATCTGTTTAATATCAAGCTTTAGAAGCAATTTTTGAGCACTCTGTTTATATCATTATCCCGTGTACACAGGTACACAGCTTCATCAGGAAATATCAGTAGTACTAGTTACTTTTTTTGTCCATAGTGATGGGAAAATTTTTCCTGTTTTTAATTGTGGAAAGCAACTGAAATCGATTAACAGAATGTACAGCAAATGATAAAGAGGAGAGGAGCAAAAAGATACTGAGAGCAACGCCGAGGTATCAAAGGGGCTTAATTCATTCGATATCCCGCTTCGGGTTGTAAATATTCTAATAACTGGTAGCTCACGTTCCAAGTCTCAACTTTCGCGAATCATCCTCTGGATTACAGCAAATGACCATCTATGATGTTCAGCGCTTATTCAAGGAGGTTGGTATTGTCGCTTCAAGGTTATTAAATTTAAAAGTAAATTACGATTTCTGTCTCTAAATGTTTTAATCTCCGTCTCATTTAAATTCAGCTGAAATTGTGAAGTGCAAAGCTGCTGGAGGGTACGATTATTGGAGGAAAAAGAAGACAATGCTTTATCGGCGGGATCAATATCCCTCGGCAACGAAGACTTAATGCTTAATTTCTATTTGCTTTATGCTTTTCAAAAGACGAGAGTGGTTGAAACGCTCCATTTTCAAAAACAGGATGCCAGTCATTTACCGAGTTATTGTTTCTTCAAACATTGTTTCTTCATCGTTAGTTTGACACAAACAACTCAGCCGTTCAACGAAGAAAATTCCTTTAGATCTTTTCTTTTTCAGACTGGAGATATCTTCATCTTCTTCCCTTATGTTTATTTTAATCAAATCTAAGTTTTTATCGTTTTTATCTACTAGTTTGTATTCGCTACTAAGCATAATGCACTCCGACTGTCGATTGCTTGAAATATAAAGATCAGCATATTTGATCTCTTATTTCCAGAACCACGAGAATTTCCGAGAGAAACAACATGAGAAGCAAAATAATATCGACATCATCCGATACTACCAAGCTGATAAAAGTGAACATTCCCCAAAATTAGAAGAAATGTTAACAATAGTCTCTGGAATTAGAGTGATGAAGTTACGATTTCAAGTAACGGTTAATCTCGTTCGAAATCACAGGTTATAAAAGCAACACTCTATTGCTTAATAAACGTCCTCATTTGCTAATTTAAGATATTCCGTATGGTTAGTTTAATTCACAAGTAAAAAGATGATATCCATATAAGCCACGAGTTCTTATCACTTCCCTATTTTCGAAAAACTACTTTTTATTTTCCTCATTTAAAACGTTTAATTTTTTTCCCATTCATTAATTAAAATATATCACTGGGTATTCCCATTAGAACACTTGTCTCCTTAATCTCCGAGTAGAAAAAGACCTCGCATTGTTTGAGCAGGTTGGTTAGTCGCCACACGAGACCAGATGTCGAGAAACCATGCAGATGTTTACCTTCTTGCCTCTTTCTTGCTATTAAAGAAGGCTCCATATTAAATGAGGCGCCAGTCACTCTTTGCGCGGTAGATGGTTATCTACTCAAAATGCTGTTCAATCCACCTCTCCCTCACCCCTTTCCTTTTCATCCTTTACACTCGTCAGAGCATGTCAACATCACAGCCACCACCCTCACTTATGCAGTCCCTCACTAAAGAGCAGATGTGTGTTAAATCAATCAATTATTTATTCATTCTACCTATTTCTTTTATTATCGGCGACAGGGTTTATCTAATGTGTGCCTTGTGGCTTTGGCGACTCTTGAATGTTGAGTAAATGAATAAAAAATTGGACTATTTACGTGTATGTATCACTACATTCTGGTAAAAAACAAGTGGACGTTGAATACCGGAAGCTATACGAAACCTTAGCGGTTATGAGATTCGTAGGAGGACGTCCACATATGGAATCAAAGACATCTCAAACCATATTTTTTCGGTTTCAATCTATTTGACATCTTCCTTATCGCTTCAAATAAAAGTTGATAATAGCTTAAGGGTAACAGAATTAAGAGGCTCAATTACTTATCAAATCATAATATATAATACAGAATCATCTGTATATTATGAGATCTATCCGGATAAATCAGAACTAAATTGACTTTTTCTCATTATACTCAACAGAGAAATTGTTTTGAAAGAATAACTTGACATTCATTTATTAAACTGATTTGTAATTTGTGTTTAGCTTCAACTTTTAGGCTCCCATTCTATTAAAAGGAACCTTTTTTAACATTCACAATTAAGATGAAACACCTCATTGGTATGTTCTCATGAAAATAGAATGCCTGAAAATGATTACCAAAACAAAGAAAGAAGGGCACCCAGGCTAGAAAAGGTCGAAATGTATTTGATATAAATTATTCCTGTTATGATATAAGGGATGTGCTCCTCTACTGCCTCTAGCGCCCAAATTGAAATTGTAGTAAAATTTTCTTCTGATGTATTTGTTCTAGAAAAAAAATTCGATCCTTCGTCACTCCTTACAAAGAAATGAGCTTAGAATCGCGTTTTGGTTAGTAAGTTAATATACAATTAATTTTTATTATGTTAACAGAAAATCTTTTGAAATTCAGATGCACTTTTTGATGGCTATTCTTAACTTTTCCTGCTTTTCTACTTCAATTTCGTTAAGTAAAATATTTATAACTTTGTTTTCCTGAAGAATATAAAAATTCTTTCATTTAACTAAGTGTTAGTAATAATTGGGAAATGAGCATCAAGGACTGTTACGTTTCGCAGAATTCTAGACTTATACGTAAATAATCGTGGGTTTTGAATTATGAACTATTGATTACTAAATAAGAAAACGATGATTAGTCCGTAAATACAAATGCATATAACTATTCAAACCATAGTCAAAAGTACCCTATGTCAGTGATAAAACAAAGGCGATCATAATATCAATTAAATAAGGCAAAAGAGGCAAGAATTTTAAGAAATATATATCCATTCGAAATGAGCTCCCAACCAGGTCTCCACAACTCCAATCCCATTAGTCTCTCTTTCTCTCATTTTCACGGTTGCCATTGGCGCCAAAACCTGTCAGAAATAGCAGTGTTCCCCTACACACACCCCGCTGCTGGCGCCAACAAAATCAAACACCCCTCGAGCTTACACACACTTTAACAAACAAAAGTAGCTTCCTCGTCGTCGCCATCTGACACACTTTGGGTGTCCTTCGACGAAGGGAGAAAAGGAGTGCGAAATGTGTGAGGGAGGTGGGAAAATTGGATGACGGGAGTCTGATCGATTATTCCTCCTGACGCCAGCGCAAAGTAGCATTTTGGGAATAATTAATACACCCGGCCTCTCAACCTCTTTCCCAGCCTCCGGTTTCGTAAAATAAACCATTCGTGTTTTCTAATTATTCTACCTTTACGGAAAATGTTTATAATGGTAAACGTTATGGTCATACGATTTCAGACATTTTACCTTCGATTTATAAAAATAAAACCATCGTAAAACTTACTAACTAAGATGGCAACACTTTAAATCAATCAAGAAATTAAGCTTTCGGATAAGATTTAAAAATTCAATCACAATACCTTTGTTTATCTTTAGTTAACTTAACAAAACCTTTTTATCTTTTGCTCTTTCGCTAAATGCCACTTTGAAAGCGGTTCGCTTTCATGTATTTCAATGAATTTAAATACAATCTTTAGCTGATTGTTTTCCAGTAGTCCAACGGACATTTGACTAAATAAGCGTAAACGATTTTCATCAACATAACTGCTGGAGATGAACAGTGTAAAAAGGAAGAATTAATTTTTCATCAATGAGCATAATATGAGAAGGTGCAATAACTCACAGAAGACTGTTTTGAATTACTTTCCTTTTCCACTTGATAATAGTTTCTTTTTCCCATCCATAGGACAAATTTGTGCACATCTTTTTACGCAAATTTTGTGAATACCACGACAATAGTAATAGATAATAACATACTTAAGGGTATCTTCAATACTGTGAGAAGACTAGTCTTAGCACTGCGTCATTGCAGAGCTATGTTAAAAGATAGCAAATTCTTATGGAAGGTCTAGTGGTCCAGCTTCAACGAAGAAGACTTCACCTTTCGGATTGCTATAAAAATTTTATCCAGTTCCATTGCCCAGAAATTTCTTTAAAGGCATCAGCACCGCTAAGCACCTGAAAAGACCTTACTCAAATTCACGAGCGAGACAAATCGACCGAGACCCCCAGAAAATCTTAGGTTTGACTGGAGTTTCCTGGCTAAAACACCCAACAGCATCAATTCTATTCTCTAAATATATGAATCCCCGTCCCAAGTGAATTTAAACAAAAACTGATAAGTGCAAAGCTGCGTGCGAATGATCACGATACCACCATGACTAATACTCTTTCACTGTTGATTGGGTTTACCTTTCCTCAGGCACAATAATCAAAGCCGCCAATTTCTCGTTGTTTTAAGTCTTATAAACTGCGTGGCATTTGAAAAGCCACATATTAGAGCGTCATTTTCAACATTGGCACCAAGTTTAATGCGAGTCTCTTCAAAGTATTTATCAGAAAAATAAACAACGCATATTCTTAAGAGGAAAAATCTGAAATACTATAAGTCAGTCAATCTGTCCTGTTCCAGGACTATTTCCCCTCAGCTGTACCTATTCACTCGTTTTTCTTCATAAGTAAATGGACATATTGAATTTTAAAAAAAAACAGTAACAGAGTGACCGGCAAACAGAACAAAATTTATATCTAACAAGATTGAAGGAGCTGGTTGAATGATCGTCCTTTAATCTGCGTCAATTATGCTCTTTTGAGTTTTATTGAAGGCAATTGAGATCCACGGTCATTATCCCACAAATCAAAGTTTATGGGCGGCATTTTTCAACGTGTTAATTCGTAAACAGAATTTATTAAATCATGCTATTTGGGCATGCTATTTACATATTGTAATGATAACAAGATCAGATATTTAGCCAAAAATTCAGATCACCTACCAGGCACTTTGTTCTTAATGAACATCCAAGTTCGTGATTTGATTTTGAGTATCAAAGTAAGGTGGTAGCATAACCTAAAGATGAAATGGGCTAGATAAATCTTAAAATAGTACCATTTAAAGCTGAACTAGAAGATATGTATTTCATACCTTAAGTCATGGCACCAGGTAAAATAGACTACGAGAAGAGATGAATATCCTATTCACTAATTGCCGTCAATTATATAGAGGGGCAAATAGTAGTAATGAAAGCTCATACAATTAAAAATATATATTTAAATAGAAATAAGTGGTGGGAGAGAGAGTTAGGGAGTGAAGAGACGGTGGAGGAGAGATGTAGAAAAAAGGGGCCTAAGCAGAGAGGAATGTGGCGCCCAGAGGGTTAATTGTGCTGACGCCAAACCAACGGCGACGCCAGAGCCGCGTACGCGCGATAAATGGCAGATGGAAATAAAGAAGAGACGAGAAGAGAATTGGCAGAAGAATTGGGGTGGAAAAAAGCAAAGGCAGTTATAATGTGCAATAGCCATAAATACTCGGTTAAGACAAAGTGCAAAACCAGTAGGGTTAAATTGCAATCAAGTTTTTATTTCTCCAATTTGACGCGTTCCATCTTCTTGTTTATAACGAGCGTTTAAAATCAATATAAATAACTCTGAAAAAAATATATTTTTGGTATTCTCAACATAATAGATCATTTTGTAGAATGACGTACTGTAAATACTATCCCTTAATGATTGAAATAGAGACACGAAGAGAAAAAACTGATATGACAGCTTAGAAAAGGGCGCCGTTATGTTGTCATTAATCGAAATAGCAGTCCTCTACGGGATACGCTTTCAAAGAAAGCCCAATAAAATTTTAGTATTTCAAAGTGTTTATAATTTTTCTATACTAACACTTCGGTTTTTTGTGAGCTTTGAAAAAATTTTTATTTTTAAACCCTGCAAACTCGATTCCTAAATAATACAACCGACTGCTGTAAATTCAAAAAATGACCTCTCATACTGGATACTTAACTTAAACATTTTATGAAGTAATTATTGATTACTTGATTACATGGTAGTCCGATGGGCATTCCACTGATCAATCATGGAAGAAAATGAAATGATGCTAATGAGGCAGCAGAGCCCTCAGAAACAAAATGAAAAAGGGGGTATTTTCTCTTTCAGACCATCTACAGGATCTGAGGAATGAATCCTTCCATGTCTCCGAAATTTTTCATCTAAGTCATAACTAATCACTGAGGTTATTTATCTCGTCCCCATAGTGGTGTTTGATATTGTTAGCTTTATCCTAACCCCAGAGTCTCCATAGATAAGTATCGTTTGTCTTCAGGTAGTCTATTTCATAAATCGGAATAAGCTCATCAAGTGTATCTCGAATGGTCGTTGCAAAGACACAGTTTCACCGCGGCGATGTTCGGAATCAGTCAATCTGTTCATGCTATCCCTCCTGTTCCTACAACCTTCCCGTTTAATTTAAAGTACTCGCGCAATTATGCTCTCACGCGCGTCCTCGCCCCAGTGACGCATATAAATTGCCTTTCAATGCACATACATACACAAAGAGCAGACTTTCATTTGTCAGACACATCCTCCTCCCCCCCCCTTCTTTCCTCAATTCTCCCTTACCCTTTTGAAAGCCTCTATCGCGGGTCGTTCAATACACCTTGGTTTAATCTACTCTTGTCGTTAGTTGTTACTCAAACTCCGACAATCCCTGGTTCTACATATCAATAAATTTCAATATGATGCAGAAGCTGATATGACATTTCTTTACTTGTATGAAACAAATAAGTACACCTTCCAAAGTGATCTTACCGATATCCGAGGTAATGACATAATCGGCCTCTTATTTTTGAAATTAAAATCTCCTGAAAATTGAAGACTTAACAAGTTCAGACCCAGTATTCGATGAAAGTATTTTGACTCATTCTGAATTATTTGGTAAAAATTTTACGAACTTCGAAAATATTTCGAACTTCTCTCACGAACTGACACGATCAAGACTAGATGCCCTACACTTACCAAGGTAACTTTGAACTTGTCGACATTTCTGTTCTTTCAAAGGATCGTTTCAAATGTCATTTCTCTCTGTATAATCTTCGGCATTTGTGTCCGTTGTCCAATGCTTAGTATGGTCGAAGACAGTGAAAAGTTTATATTGGAGGATCTTTTAGATGAACGCTGTAAGATGGACGACATCAAGCATAGTAGCAGTATTATTCAACAGATATCTGGTTAACACAATTATACAAAATAAACTAATGAATCTCTAGTGAAAATATGTCCAATATTGTTTCGTTTCCCCGTGAACAGATAAATGAATTCTGGCGCTGCAAAGAATGGCATTTTGACCGGATTAGGCCTCACAAATCTCACATATGTGAATTATGTGGCTAGCAAGTAGAGTGAAATAACGTATTGAGCCAAAATAAAACCCCAGAGAAAAACATCACATTAAAGGTTAAGTAAATAAAGTCTCCGAAAGCTCTATTTGCTATTTGCTCCACAGATTAGGTCGCGAACTGACCTAAATATGTGAATAGACAAATAAATGGTCAGAGTCAAACTGCAGTTGGACTCTGATATTGTCCTGGCTTCACAAACAATATGCCGAGATTTTGGCAGACTACTGATTCCCTCAAAACCGTTAGTATAAAATAGCCAAATTATCTTTTATATTGAATTTTGAAGGCAGACTAGAATGTCATATCTGGTAGTGTGATAAACAAATCTGAAAGGCAGTAAACATAACAAATTTGAAAAATGCGAAGTAAAGGAAGGAGTTTAGCCAATGAAATTAAAACTGAATTTCAAGTGAATAGTGTTGATAAAGGGGTGGTGAAATTTCTTCAGAAAGCAAAAGTATGCAACTTCCCCAGAAAGGAATGTCAAGCACACCAGGGAAGTTTTAGCAGACCCGAAGAGGATTTTGAGAGTAAAAAGCGGTTTTGAAAGGAAGGAAAATAAATTATAGGGGGTATATTTTTCTCTAACGACGTCACTATTATTTTAAACAGATTTTACACTTGTTTTATTGAAATGAAAAGTAAACTTCAAATTGTTTATAAGGAAGTAGATGATACACCTGCATCATTTATAATAAAAGCATTTTGTCATCGGTCTCTGAACCTTCGAGAATATAGATTAAATTGGTTATCACCACTTCTCCTATTCTAAGCTAAATCCCTCTGTTATATCGATAACAACGGGATCAAATAAAACTCACTATTTGCACTTATATTCTTCAAAATATATTAAAATTAAAGTTTGAACATTGAAAATATAAAAATGCGACACAAATGAAAAAACTTGAATGCTCAAAACTCGAACATGAGATTATTTTTTGTTAAAATACGAAAATATATTTAGTGAAAACAGCAGAATGTTCGGGGAGCAATCATAGGATTTTATAATTCAAAACATTCATAACAACTGGTTGGAATACAAAAACATTTATTTTTAATTGTCAGAAATCTTACATTATCGACTGCAATTTAACACAGAGCGCCCTTCGGTACCTTTAATTAAAGCCCATTGTAATATTTGCCGCAAATTTCGGTAATCATTATCATCGTAATGCGAATGAAATATCCTCCACTTTGTAATTTTTTTCTCCAGCAATGAATTTCGTCTTCTTCCCAGATGATTGACGATCTCGTCCAACCAATTCAAAGACGCTGGTGCCTGATCTGGAACCACGACTGTTAGAGGGCTTGATGAGGTTGCATTTGGGAGAGAATTACACCAATTCCTGACATCATCATATTAGGTGACTTTGCGGATTTGTAAATCTGAATATCAAAGTGAAACAAATAAACTTCTGGATTAGCCTTTTATAGTTTGAAATGAATGCATATTAGATAGATCGAATATTCTATCTTTACAGTCACCATAAATATTTCCTGAAAGAATGTGCGTACAAACCTGGTGAGGAGCTTTCACTTCCTTCAATTTGCTCCACGAGAAGAACGCAATTCAGTCAATTTCCAAATAAATGCTAACAAGAGAGGCACAATTAAAGAAATTTAGAACGAATGATTCCTGGCGTTTGCGATATGGAACAGTATAAGACAATTCCGATAACTTAGGTATAATGAATCACGAAAGGGGTAACCAACCAACTGAAACTCATGGATATGTGACTTAATAGTTGTGACGTATTGAGGCTGTGTACGAATAAAGTCCAAGCCCGGAATTGTTGGACAGGCTTCAAATATATCAGGAAAACTAAACCAGTTGCATATACCTCCAATATTAAAGCTCCCCAAATGTAGCATAGTGTCTTCACTATTCATAATAATTTCCCTCTAAAAATGCTAAAAGAACACAATTTATTTGAATATATTATTTAGTTTTTATTAACAAGCCGTAAACTTACCATGATGAATAATTCGCTTGGAGGAAATTACTTAAGTGACTTAAGATCATGTTTAAATAATGTTGCGCTCAATTTGAATTTATACAAGAGTTATAATTCCTGATTTTGGCCGTTTTGATTGTTGACCTTTTGCTAAGAATGGGCTAATAAATCCTAAATCAACGCTCTTGTTTACTATCTTAACATAAATAAAAATAGTGAGTTTCAAAACATCCTACGACGTTTCACTTGGATAAGTTTTCATCATTTTGATTAAGATATATTTATAAACACTTTAAAAGCGTATTTTTCATCGAAATTGATGTTGCCAGATAAACGGAGATTTAATAATTTGCAATAAAGCTTGATATCATTGTACAGATTTATTGATTGGAGTGATATGTTTATTACTTTAGTAGAACACAGATGGAAAATTGAGGGTGAAAAGTCCAAATAAGGTGTTTCAGTTTTGAAACCGAATGCTCGATGTAAATTCCTGTGCTGGTTGAATTTCTTTGTCCTGATGTGGTGTCCACCATGTCTTCAGCGGTCTCTCGACAATGAAAAGAAATGTTTATCTTATCATATGTCTGGGGCACATTTTGTTTTAATTTCGTAACTATTTAATGTCTAGTACGAATAAAGAATAATTCATCAAATAAAACACAATCTTAATTTTATTGGTGTGATAAAATTTTTCTTCAATCCGACCGTTCAGAAGACTTAAGGATGCATTGAATTAATAGCGAAAGAGAGCCGAACACCACCCACAGTATTTATTCAAATTGGTTTGAAAAATAATCAATAGTTCAACGGTTATTGCTTCTGCTGTAGTCAATCAAATTCATTCAAACTGAAAATTCATCCTATCTTCCAAACCTGCTTGTGGATTTCGCAGTCAGTTGCATTTTGCCCGGTTCTGATCATTCAAGCAGCGTGTGTCAATACGTTGTATTAAAAGAGATCATAAGGAATTTTTCTGTCCT
This sequence comes from Hymenolepis diminuta, assembly GCA_900708905.1. Taxonomy (NCBI): domain Eukaryota; kingdom Metazoa; phylum Platyhelminthes; class Cestoda; order Cyclophyllidea; family Hymenolepididae; genus Hymenolepis; species Hymenolepis diminuta. The sequence goes on along the minus strand of CAADRB010000013.1, from coordinate 1,651,422 downwards.
GCAAGAAACCAGCGTTTTAATTAAGAGTTTTTTAATGTCTCTAACAGGAAGATGAAGACATCCGGTAGCAGATAATTTGAAAGCACTGTAATTGCAAAAAATCTCCAGTGGAATTACTAATATCGACATCCTTGAAGAAGGAATAAGTTGTCAGGAGGGAATTTCAAGACAACCGAGAAACTTCAAACTGACCCTTAAAGGAAGTCCCATGGAGGAAACGCGGCCTTTAAAAGGGAGATGTCAGGAAAAATAGCATAATCATAAAAAATTCTCTTTTTTTCTCGGGCAAAATTATCATTTTGCTATACATCTTCTTCGTATCTTGTCAAAGTGAAGTATGATTAATGAAAAGATTTACATTATCATATTATAAATTGCAAAATTTGATTTCCTTTAAATATTTGTTCATAATAATCATATTCTGTCATTCGCAAGTTGTGATTCTGAGCCAGTCACTTCGCTTCCCCTGTGTTACTTTAGTTTCCCCCTATGCGATAACTCGTTCTCCTATATTGGTTGCTACATAATTACAAAAATTATTATCTTCACTGGAGCATATTTTAACGCCCTTAAAGTCCCTTTCCGAAATTTTAACATAAGTAAATAGTGGATTAAATACGACATCAATCGGAACAATATGAATGCATTGGGCTGCGAGAAAATAGAAAGTCCTCTAAAGATATGGAAATATATTTAATATATGCATTATAAAGATATAATGTTTAAAATATTTGATTATCGAATATTACACAAGCACTGGTGCCATTTTATCAGTTTAACATATAACAATAACAATTAGCTGAAATGTAAAAGTACAAGTAATAATTACAGTAATCCAAATTTATTAGGTGCCACCTAACGCAGGGAGTTTTTGGCACCTTTAAGTATCGCCCACCGTAAAATTTGCCGCGAATTTCGGTATTCATTGCCCTCGAGAGTCAGATAACTTATTCTCCAAGTTGGGGGTTCTTTCCTCAATAATGAATCAGGACCGCCTCTAAGCAGATAGATAACCTCGTAAAACCAACAGAAAGACTCGATTTTCCAACCTGAAACCGCACATATTAATAGAACTTGATGAGACTACATGTGTGACAGAAGTGCACTGATATCGGCCATCATATAAAGTGACAATGCATGTTTGTATACTAGAATATCAATCGGAAATTTTTGATTACGTCGAGAGTTTAATGCAGTTGCACTTAGTGATTCCGTTGCAGATTGGACATTTGATATACAGACAATATGACGAGTTCGATATCGCCAAGGTAATCGTATACATTCATAATAAAACGCTCACATCTCTTGGAAACAAACCGTATCTGAGAAGTAAGTATGAACAAATTCAAAGTTAACTCCAGAACGAGAGATGTGATTAAATCGAGTTCGAATGAATAATTCCTGGCGTTTGTGATACAGAACAGCCTGCTGTGCTTGAGCGTAAGACAATTCCGATAAATTGCGAAGGTAGTATCAGTTCATTGAAAACTTTTGATAAGTGTCTTGATAGCTGTGATATATTGAGTCTGTGTAAGAATAAAATCCCAGTCTGGAATTGTTGAACAAGCTTCAACCATATCAGGAACGCTCAAACGGTTGTATATACTTTCAATTTTATGCTTTTCTAAATTTAGTATTATTATTCATTTTATTTCTCATCCAACACTGTAGCAAAACAATTCGTTTCTTTAAGTAAGTTAATTTTAATAACTTATCCTGGAAATAAAAATAACTTGAGTGATATCGGATCAGAAATAAATTACAATAAATTATTTGCATATTTGATTTAAATGTATACAAGAATTATGATTTACGCTACTTTACTGCAGCATAAAGTGATTTTCATCCTCTAACCAAAAATGAAAAAAATGGCAAAACTTATTAATAATCAAAATTATGCTTCATTGTTTCATTTTGGTTTTATTAATGAACAAATTTATTGCGCTGAGATCCAAAAAAATGTTTTAATTTAATTGTTTGTGCACATTTATTGCGTTTAGGACAAATAGACAGAGGCTTGTAGCGGAAGCTACACAAATAAGCCTTTTTGTTGAACCTTAGCAGTCCTCTTAAGCAGTCCAAATAACCGTCTAGCAAATTTGCCCCCCAAAATTAGCTGGGCTATGCCCAAAGTAGCATGAACAAAGAAGGTATTGAGTAGGGAGAGTTTATTGCTCGCTGTGGCTCGCTGCCAAAAGCTTAGTCATTAAATACAATCAACGCTACTCTACAGGGATATTGATCGCTGATTGGCGTGCTTTCTACGCAATCGGGAGCACGACCGCACTTTCCAGAATGTTCCATCGCACGTGAGGTTCCCTTGATAAGTCTTGCTAGCATTGTGAACTCTACCGGTTTAATGCGTGGATGCATCATAATCAGCCCCGCTTTATAGGTATTCATTAGTGATAGTAATGAGCTGATATTCTGTGGGCAAATTAATTTGATATACACAGTTCTAGAACGAAAAACATTTGAGAATTAGAGTAGGTACAGCAGTGCAGCTCGGGAAACTTCAGCCTTAAAACCAAGATTGCTGTCGAAATCAGATTTTCTTTGTATTTAAACTTCATTTAATGTAAGCTTTTGACTGTCAATCAGAGAAGAACGTCCAACCAAAACCATTTTGTTAAAACAGTATATTTAGACGTAAATGCAATCTACTGGGCAACAAATATATTTATTAGCAGATGATCATTAAATACACTTCAAATTTTTATTACATATTCGTTTATTAGTAACTTGATAAGTAATATGCCAATAACAAAAGGGCAGTTATAGCTGCCACACAGGGGAAGTAGTTTTCGGAAAGGGGATTTGACCCAAGGGAATTTAGATAAATAATTCTTCCCTCCTAAGTCTGAAGAGTATATGATTCTGCTGCTTTATCAAGCGATCTTTTAACGCGCTCTCACTGAATCTGATATTCGCACTAAGAACGACTTTCATAAGCTTTACTTTTAGTTTTTCTTGGAATCTGGTGACATAAAGTAAGCTTTAAGATAAGAGTATGGGGAAAATTTTTCACAGCATCTGATAGACAAAGTCTCCTTTGTTGAAACTTGGTTGAGAGATTTTTCAGAGGATGTTCCAGATTGCAGCTTCATTGGCTGTCCAATATGCATTTATTTCCAATCTTGAATTGAACGGACGCATTATCGATAAGAAAAAGTGAATTAAGCAAAATCCGCCTATCCAAGTTTGTGCGGTAGATCATTTAATTTGAAGATACTGATTAATGCGGCTATAATTGTTCGATTTGAGAAAAATTCTACTTCATTATTTAAGTAGTAGCACGTTATAGAAAGAAATAATTGTTTGCAGAATATCTGATTATAAAATATTTTTATTCTGCGCATATTTACATTTCGAAACTACGAAAAGTATGGAAACAGCGAATTTTTGAAGTGAAATTACGAAACATTGAATTAAGTTTGTTATTATTAATGTTTAAAACCACGTGAAACAAATGAAATACAGTGTTCCTTTTTTAACTAAAGACGTGAAGTATCACTTCATCAGAATCCACCAATCAATGATTGTCTGCTTGGTTCTCCAATCAGTCTTAACAAATTAATTTTATTCCTTTTTTTGTGCTTCAAATTCTCATTATTTTTACGCATTAAGGTGTGAAAACACTAACATGTTGTATTCTACACACAGAGAATTGCATATCTTTTTATTGCTTACATTTCATAATGCTTTATAGTGAAATTGTAATGGTCTCGCTTGCCCCTGTCGTGATATAATAATTTTTCGGGTGGTGCTTTTGCAGATGACCCTGTAGGATGAATCCCTCTTCTGAAATATTTTATCTTACAGCCTTCCTAATTATCACCAAATTTAATTAT
>CAADRB010000013.1:1628058-1647107 GCA_900708905.1 Hymenolepis diminuta | reverse complement strand
GCAGACACTGCTTAGTCAACACCCAAAGTGTCGACTATAAATAGTCTCCCATGAAATACACATACGAACAGGGTAGACCCCAGCTCGCCAGGCTCATCTCTCGTCGTTCAATCCTCTAGTTCCCTATTTTTCCTTGAGACTCTGTACTGAGCTTACTTCAATATAACCTGGCCTACGCATTCCTCGGCGTTCCTTTTCTTTCATTTACTGTTGGCAATTTCACCTACAAACTGGTGACCCTTAACAATCTGGTGGCCCGCTAAAACCCTAATTGAAGATGCGAAAGTGCGTGAAGAATATCAAAAATACGTCCAAGCATGCCGGTTAAGGAGCCGTGATAGGCCAGTTGAATTTTTCATTGATTGACTAAGTTGGTATTTGCTGGACTGTAGGATTTTCTGAAAAGGAAATGAAAGCAGACTGCTACGGTTACAAATTATTCGTGTTATTCTGATACTCTTATCCAAACTGAAAACACCGAGGCATGGAATGGAGCATCAACAATCAAGATGAGTGTGAAGGAAGGCTCTCTAGACATTTCCAGGATTACTCTTAAGTCCATCTCCAATGAAAATAATTCATTTTTTCGTCCAAGAAGCCGCAATGACGTCTTTATGTTCCTATGACGCAAAACCCCCATCTGGGATGTCGAAACACATTTGTCAATTCCGCCCTTTCCATAACACTCCTGTTTCATTAAAAGTACACCTGCACTCTTGTCCTCGTGCACGTCCGGCCCCATATGACTCGTATAAACCGTCTTTGCATTTCCACCCGCATACACATGCGCAGACATGCTGGTCGTTCACCGGCTCCAGCGCTTCTTTCTGTTCTCCTCTCTCCCTTATCTTTCTTACTTGCCCGATCTACCTTCATAGTTTACCTTCATAGTTTACGTCCTCAGCGTAGCCAAAGTTAGCAGCCGAGAGAATGTTTAAATTGGTCTATTAAAATAAGGTGAGAATATGTTTCTGGGAAGCTGTTTCGCATAGTTTTAATTGTATATGTCATGATTTGAAGGGGATTTTTCTGAGACTTGCTCGGACCCCAAAATTTAAGATGGGGTTACAAAAAATCTTTTTTGAAGACCGCTGTAAATGTGATGAGTGATACTTCAATTGAACTGAGAAATAAAATCTGTTTGAGTAATCGTAGGTGAGGGAAAAGCCATTTGAGAAAGGCACAGTGGTAAAATATTAACATGCAGAGTTAGTACCATTCCAGTGGGCTCTATAATTAAATTTTGACAGATATCCATGAAGACAAACTGTCTAAACCAAATTGTAAGTATTTACAGCAGATGAAATAATCTATTGCCCTTCCGTCGAAAGGTTTTCTAATTCGAATAAACCATTTTGATGCTTTTTATTTGAAGTTATGAATAAAAATGTGATCAGTGATACAGAGAAAGAATTATAAACTTTCAATCTGAGAATATAAAACGATGAAATGGACACTATTTGAATATTCTAAAACCCCCCTTATAAATGGAAATGAAATAACTCTCTTATTAATCCTCCTCCACCTCATTGTCTCTTGTAAAAATTTACTTATCATATTTCAGCTACTTCCTAAGAAGGAAAAATTTTAAATTTATTTCATTTCTGTAGGTTGTAATAATAATTATCATCTTTTACGAAAAAACAAACTTTTTAAAAACGTCCTTTGATAAATATTGCGTAAATTTTATGAGGTGAATTGTACATTGCCCACTTTTAATCACAGCCGGATTAAGATTTCCTCTATTTTCCCCAATTCTCACACAATCGTTCAAAATATCATTCCTTTGTAACCTGTCCTCTCTTGATTTTCGAAATTTTTAAAGGAGATGCTCTTCTCTTAATGACTTCAAATTAACGGCATTTTAAAGATTGTTTATTGTTTATCTAAATGACGCTCTCGAATGCTGTTTTACAGTAGAATAAATTGAAGATTTTAGTGCAAGATACACAAATAAACCTTTTGCTAAACCTTACTAATCCTCTTGAAAGTCGAACTATCCCCTAGCAGAGTCCTCTAGTGTATATTTGACCTCAAAATTAGCTAGGGTATATCCGGAGTAGCAAGAACAAAGAAGGTACCGTGTGGAGAGAGTTTTATAGCAACGATAATCCACTATCAACATGCTTAGTCATTAAATATGATCGTCACCACGCTGTAGGAATGGTGACTTCTGATTGGCTGGGAAGACCTCTGAACGTAGAGTCGCACTTTATCGCTGCACGATCAGTAACATGATCGCACATTCCAGAACGTTAAGGCGTCTGCGGGGTTCCCTTGATCAACCTTGGTAGCGTCGTAAGCTCCGCAAGATGCCGTCAAAAAGTACTCTCTGGGTTTGCCTTTTCACGTCAAATACTTCATTATTAATAATTTAATGAAAAAAAAATAATTTTTGATAGCAACAATGTAAGCTTGCGAATCTTCTGTGAGTCAGAAAAAGAATTAATTTTATTTTCCATTATTCCCACGGTAATGTCATTCTGCTATAATCCAATCAAATTAAACATTCAAAAATGTATTGAATATGGTTAAATTATCAGGAAGAAATTATTGATCTAAATAAAATTAAATTATCCCGGTTCAAAAAATCTTAGAAAACAGTTCTTATACCTTATAATTTTACTGATGGTCCAAAATTTAAACTGTACATATCTGCACTTACCATCTACTCTTCCATTTCGGCTACTCTTATTTGAAAATCAATTGCTAGTAGATATCCCAGTTATATTTGAAAAATTGATAGGACGAGCTAAAAAATAAGCAGAGCGCGGTCAAAAAATCCATGACAAATTTTGCTAAATTTAAGTTGAAAACTACATTAACGTTGAGGATCTATCGGTGTTACATTGATCGAATAGATAGAATAAGTCAAATCACGCATGTCGCCAGATCAGTTCGGAGGTGGCTGACAAGCCACCCTCCTATTTTTTAATTACTAAATTAGCTTTATTTACAAAATATTTCTCCATTAGACGTCAGTCATGTCGCATCGTCGGAGTCTCGGTGTGATGATGGACACCCGTTTAGGCATCTATGTTCAAACACGCAAACACACAGCAGGACCGCCTGTGGACGCCATAGTGGAGATCTTATCATCAGTCAATCATTTCTAGTCGCTAGATAATGATAGACATCTGCTGGGATATGTGACAAATGATTGGCTTACTGGTTTAGCAATGTAGGTACAAACTTATGAATGCACCCAGTACACTAATAGTGTACTCAATCGAAAGCACAAAGAATTTTCGAATTGGGCTACTAACACAATCACTAAGCTAAAAACCATGATTCCTGAGATGACTACAACAATCATCAAAGTCCTTTTGCTACACCTAAGTAATCCTCTTAAGCGATCCAAATAGCCTCTAGCAGAGTTCTCTATTATAAATTTGCTCCCAAATTAGCTAGACTGTGCCCAACGTAGCAGGAACAAGCAATGTATTGAGTTTTACTGCTCACTACTGCGTGTGTCGTTGTCGAAAGCTTAGTCATTAAATAGAAAACCATGCTAGGCTGCAGGGATCTTGTTTGCTAATTCGTTGAGGAGGCCCCTGCACACACGTCCGCGCTTGTTCTCTACACGACCGGTTGCAGATCGCATTTCTCAGAAAGTTCTAGCGCACGTGATTCAATCGGCCTTGTTAGGGTTGTGAGCCCCACATACGTAATTGCAGGTATAATATTCCTGTATGACTGCAAAATGGTACATTACTTTGTTTTAAATATTAAAGATTGAATTAAGAGGGGAGTTTGAATATAAGATTGTGAATATAAAAAGCTACAAAGTAAAAACCATTTGTAATTGCTTGTCGAAGTTTCCACAGCTATTCCTAAATAGAATCTCATGCCACCAATTCCTGCAAAAACCGCACGCCTCGAAATGTTTATTAGAAATCTTTACTGATTCGACAGTCATTTGCAGTCTGTGTTGTATTCCGATTTTTCTTGACAATGTCATTAATCTAAAGAATGGGAAAAATATCCTTATCTGACCGAGATGTTGGAATTGGTGTTTTCAGGACTATCTAAATGTTATCACAATAAGTTTTATAATATAATTTTAATAATATCTGAGAGTACACGAAAATGGGAAACTAAAACTAAAGTGTGTCCTAGTCATAAAATGATGTTAACCTTCTTTACTTACAAGAATAAAAGAGTGTGATTGTGGAGACAATGTCTTAATATCTATAGAACTGTTTAATGACAACTGAATGGCATCGGGTGGAATTTGGAGGTGCAGATAGCAATTTAAAAGTTGCACAATCTGATGATGGTTTGAATATCCTTGTTAGTTTCATAGATATAAACTCTTTTGATGCACCCAGACCATATGAGAGAATCCACCGAAATATGTTTTATGGAAAAAGTTGATCGGGAGAGATTCAAAAAGAGTATGATTTTCTCGCAATCTGCAAGGATTAAAGAGACAGATTATTGCTTTCTTCAAGATGCGAGCGGCCCTTGGTAATATATTGAACACACATATAATTATTCATTATGACTCATTTGATTTATTAAACCGGAAAAGGCTTCGAATAAGTAGATAACTCTCGATAACTGGTGGATAAATATTCGACTAAAGAGACTGGACGCACGTCATTTCAGATCAGGACCTTTTACCTCTTCAGAAAATTGCCACAAATCAAATAGAGTGGGCTCTTCTACCTGCCTTGGCTCCACTCTGAAATATAAAGGATGTTGGAGAAATTAGTTTTGCTATAATCTTAAAAAAAATTGAGTTAAATTTCAAATTTCAATCAATAATGAGTGATGAAATTAATTATAGTATGGTTTAATATTGTTTCTTGTTTTACATGACAAATTATTGGCTGCCATTTATAAAATTTTTTAAAAAGTGTACAGAGAACTATATCTCCTGGGGTAATCGGACGAGAAAATAGATTTATTTCGTTGAAAGTTTTATTGAGGAATATAATTTAGAATTGTTGCTTTTTGCACTGGAATGTAAACAGGAAATCATTTTGTACCTGTTTTCCTGGAGGATATTCAATTCATTATGGAGGTGCAATTTCATTAGATAAAATCCTTCGGGAAGGGAGAAAATTCCAATTCTAATCAGAATTACAGATTTCACTAATACTGAGAACACTCCGGCAGTCACATATTCAATAGTAATTGATTTAAATTAGTAAAATAAAGTGATATGAATCTATATAAAAGGTGTGTATTTAAACAATTAGGTAATTTTTTTAGAGTTACGTACCAAAAAGTTATGTATGTATATGGGTTTCTATTTCATATTTATATTCAACGTTGACTTAGATTTATGCAAAATTATTAATTTCACTTGCGACAAGTTTTTGTCTACAAATGATCATTTCTGACGCTATTCAATTAACTATTTATATTTAAAAAGGTTTCCGTAATGACGTGGAGGGGGTCTGTAGGGCCACATCGATCGAATAACTGAAATAAGTCAAGTCAATCATGTCGCTAGATCAGTTCGAAGGTGGCAGGTCTCGTCGTTCAAACTGAGAGAACCCGAAAATACCGATCATCTATCAACCAGGGAGACCCACTCCCCATCCAACAATTATCCGACGAACATCAGGGGCAGTCACTCCCAAAATGCCGACTTTGTGGAGAGTGTCGTTATCATTGAGACTGACTTATCGAAAACGTTGCTGCCAGAATTGCAACGAAAATGGTCACAAAGAAGACTTCTGTAGCGAGTCTTCTACGAGCAATTCAACGAGGCAGAATCCGAACAGTAAGAGAGCGTTAACTCAGACCAGGAGGGTTCGATCTGTCGAGTTGTGAAAGACGTCATTCTTTAAATAATCTTGATGATATCAATTTTTCGTTTTACATCGTACAGCTCTGCAACTCCCGAACAGCCGGTGATCCCCCGATGTAGGGCAGAGATGCGAGAAAAACGACCAAGATACTACGTCCCTCCCCATGTACTGTGAAAACTCGATGACATTTCTCTCGTCTTCTTGTCGATCTGGCGACAAAGACGGACTGGTAATCAAATCTACGAACAGACCTGCTAAATATGAGAAATATGAGAAATAATATTTTCCCCAAACAACTCTCATATGTTTTTCAATTTAGCGTGAATAAAACAAATACCGGAAACTGGACAACGTCATAACCGACCGTCATAACCGAAGAGTTTGTCTCGAATCGCCAGATGGATGTCTCATATTTCGATGGGAGATGCTGCAGCCAGGAGATGTCTATCATTATCTAGCGACTAGAAATGATTGACTGATGATAAGATCTCCACTATGGCGTCCACAGGCGGTCCTGCTGTGTGTTTGCGTGTTTGAACATAGATGCCTAAACGGGTGTCCATCATCACACCGAGACTCCGACGATGCGACATGACTGACGTCTAATGGAGAAATATTTTGTAAATAAAGCTAATTTAGTAATTAAAAAATAGGAGGGTGGCTTGTCGGCCACCTCCGAACTGATCTGGCGACATGAGTGGTTTGACTGGACTTGACTTATTCAATCTATTTGATCGATGTGGCCTCGATAGACCCTCTCAACGTTATTACAGATGGCATTGAAAAATAATAAGAATAGAAAAACAGAGTTTTAGATAATAAATTTATCCGTATTTCAATATTTATTCAATTTTAACTAACTTTTAGAAGCTTATTAACTTAATACTACAAGGAACTATGCCATCATTTCTCTTAAAATTTAAAAATGTAAATACACCAAATATTTATCCATTCAGACGCTGTGTCGCCAATTACCAAGTATTTTGTCGGAAAATCGTAAATAAACGCATATTTAGTTTAGAGTAAAGGCAATCCAAATTGAGGCAGGAGCAGAAGTAAAATCATGTGCCGAGTAGAGAAAAAGGTAAAGAGCTCGGTTTACAGGATGCAATTCTGTTTGAGATAACCCCAATCGGATGAGTTGTAATATCCGCTCTAACGTATAATTAACTTTGTCAGTAAGTATTATTATCTTATCTTAAGACAGACAAAATTTGAAGGTTATTATTTTCCTGACATGTGACTTCATCACATATCATACCCAAGGCAAAAGAATTTGTAACACTTGTCAGAGTAAACATATTGATACATCCATTTCGAAGAATAAATGCAAACAATCCGTTTTCTCGTATGTGAATGACTGAATTTATGAATAGAGTGAAGGATTTTCCAAAGCAGAAACGGGAATTCGAGAGAGCGTGAAAGGGAAAAACGAAGATGAGGGGGGAGAGAAAAAATGGTGAACGATGAACAAGAGAAAGTTCATGAGAGCCCGGCTTTTGTCTTTAAACATGTACGTATAATAACAAAAGTTTACCTGAGTAACCACGAGGTAGAGGCATGTTAAAACTGAAAATTGATATCTAGCCGCTGGACCTGCGATTAGTCGAAGTGTGGGGAAATACGACAATTGTATTCGGATCACACAAGCTTTCGAAAGTAAACATTTTGCAAAAATAGTAGACTTAAAGCAAAAGTGGTAAAGCCTCAGCTAATGAAAGTTTGGCTAGTTTTAATTTGTATTTCTCGATGCACCAATTGGTAGTTATTGAGAGAGATAGAACTAATGTGTATTATGCAACATCAACCGGAATTCTAAAGAAAGAAGGAGGTTATAAGTTAGAAGAGAAAAAAATAAGAACTAAGGCGCGGAACAGAGCTTGCATCGAGTTTCATTAAAACGATACGGAGAAATAACATCGGCGCTGCGTTTCTGGTACATGGGTGTGAAATTCCGCAACGCCACCGGTTTTGTACAAGCATTTGAACGCAACAAATAATTTACGGCAAATTTTTGTCTGACTTTAACATGCGGATCGAAAAATAAATTTTAAGAAAAGTATTATTATAGTATCTTATATTTCATGTAATTTAAATATACGATTTCGAGACTAATTTTCGACACATTTGTGTCTTTCAAGAAGGAAAATACCGTTACAAGTATGGCACGTTGAGAAATTTTCAGAAATTGAAAATGTGTGACTATATAAGAATTTATTTGTACCCTACTCCAGGGGATACAACATACTTTCACAAGCGCTAGAATACAAGCGGAGAGCTGATTGTACAGAATAGGGACTCCGCATGTGGTTTGGTATGAGGGATCAAATTTGCCAACTTGCGTCTTTCATCACTAAATGTATCACCCAGGAAAATAATGACTAAAGTTAAGGAAAATCTTTGAACTGTCCGGTTTGTTATTAAGAAACGCTGATCTTCAGATTTCTGTTTTATTACCAACAAGATATAAACTTGATTTGGGATCGTGCTGGACTTTGTTAGTTGAAAAATGAAGCTTAAATTGAAAAAGCCTATCAAAAATTCTGAAAAATATTAAAATTCAAGAAAGTTTTATCAGTATAATAAAATATTTTTTGTTTTAATCATCATGTCCAGTTCTATCAAATCGGAAATTGATTGATTATTGAGTTAATCATTAAAGGAAATTGGATAGATGGAAATCGATAATGGCATATGAAGGGCTTGATTTTCAAGTCATGTTCACCACTTTAATAAGTATGATCAGACCTGCGATGATAGTCACTCTAATAGCCAAATGACCTTGTCTCAAAGTATTGTATCATCTTCGACTCGTAGTAAAATGTCTGCATTTGTCATTATAATTTGGACCAAAAATTGAAATATAGAATATAAATGACAGTTTGTGACTTCATTGAGGTTATATGTTGTGCCACAATATGTGAATTTCAAACAGCAAATACGATCGTATTTACTCTGAGCAAATCTAAGACAATAACAGTTGCCATGAGATTTTCCATAGCATTCTTAAAATTCGCAGAGTCAATTGGACAGTCGAGTATCCCATTTTTAAATGTCTAAAGTAAATATCAATCAGCGAAATATAAAGCCGATTCCTGAAAACCGTCCCTCTCTCTCTCTTGAGGGGAAAACTTAAAAATCAAAAGAGCATTCAAAAAGAAAAACGGTCCTTAAAATGAAAAAAGTTATTTTATTATCTTGGATTGGAGATTAAGAATAAGAATTTTGCGTAACCAAGGAGACAAATTATGAAATTTGAAGTTCAAAATGTGAATATAATCCACATCCGTAAAACAAATAAAGTAACTCTGTTGACACTCTATTAGCCTGCCTCCACCAGTGTCAGTAAACTTAATGCATCAAATTTCAGTTGTTTCCAAACCGGAAAACATTACTAAATTTGTGATCAAAATGTCAAAATTATAATAAAATAAGGCGAAATAAACCAAATTCACTTTTCCCACTGAATACTCGGGCAATAAATGAATCTGTATCATAACGCTTTGCCTTTTGTAGTGGGGTCTCATTGTGTTAATACTTAATAAATCACGATCTACTTTTCAATAACAAGCTAAATTTGCATAGTCAATTAAGTGAAAACCTCATTAGAGCAATTTTTTGGAAATTCGCATAACAAAACTGTTCAAATAAATAATTTTTTTAAAGTAAAGACTGACCAACACTTCGCCGCTCGAAAACAACTTACGTAAATCAAAGGTGAAATTGAATATCTCGTGTAAATTATAATCAAATACGAAAGTAATCACTATAACTTTTAGCCCCGTCCATAGGCACTTTGGTAATTCCCTCCCTGTAAATTCATCACTATGTTAAGTTACTGGCTTGTTTATTATTAAAATAAATTTTTTTATTACATTATTTTTTAATTAAAATTCAAATGCGTAGTGAGAATACAATAAAAGATTTAAGAGGGTAAAAAGTTAACAGTACAAGAAACTGCATGAATGTTGCTGATATAGTTGAATTATGTTCCAGACTGATACTTTATTCTTGCACACTCGGAGATGTCAAGTTACATATCGATGAGTTTCAGTGGATTAATCACCATCTTCACAATTTATTTTATCCCAAGTTATGGGAATTGTCTTACGCTCAAGCACAACACGCTGTTCTGCATCACAGACGCAAGGAATCATTCATTCGAACTCACTATAATCAACCTTCACATATTAGTGTAACCTTTGAATTTGTAGTGGCAGAGTCACCAGTTTGTAGCGGCAGATGGCTGACAGTAAATGAAAGAAAAGAACACCAAGGATTGCGTTGACCAGGTTGTATTGAACAAAGCTCAGTACAGAGTCTCAAGGGAAAACAGGGAATTTGAGGAGGAGGATTGAGCTATGGAAGAGGCGTTGGACGAGCTAGGGTCCCTTGGTGTCTGTGTGTGTGTCTAATGGAGGCTATTTATAATCGACACTTTGGGTGAGGACACGCATAAGGATATGATTGTATGCGTGCTTGAATTGGTCGGGACGATTGTAGGAAAAGGAAGGGCCAGTGCAGACAGGACTGGTTAATAACAAAGCCGACTAAGCGGTGTCTTTGCTACTATCGTCCGAGGTATGCTTACCTTTTTCGATCGATGAAAAATAGGCCAGCTGAGGACACACGATGTTTGTCTATGAAGTACTTGAGTCAGGAAAGGTTAAAAGTTTACAGACGCTACTATAAAGACAAGATAATCAAATTTGGTGATTATTAGGGAGTGTGTAAGATAAATATTACGGAGAAGAAAGATTTATCCTTCAAATTAATTCAAAATGCTTTCTCCTCTTTGGGCACTTTTCGCAAAATAAAAGCGCTTTATCCTGCTTACAAGTATCTTCTTTCGATAAATTCTCTTCGTCAAATTATCCATAGATTGAATGGCAAATCTGTAGCAGAATCTCTGAAAACTATTTTCTTAACTTGAATTAAGTTTAATCTGTCATTCATGCCTCCTCCTCAAGTCCTATTAATATGTGCAGTCTCGAATTGGTTTGACCCGCTGAAAATGGGCCTGAATTATTACTGATGAAAGAATCTCTAACTTAGAGGATCTTTTATTTGTATTTCGATAGTAATGAATACCGAAATATGCAGCCAGTATTACAACGGACTTTTATCAGAGGCATCAAAAAGAGATCTGCACCTATCCCATTGCGTCAAATTGCATTTACTAAAATAAGGAATCAGTTGGTTTATTTTTTTGGTTTTTTTGTAACTACTACTAAGTAATTAAAATCGAAGAGGTCAACTTTTCACTAACATAACATTAAAATCATTTGTAAATTTATTGCCGTAAGAAAAGAACTATTAATTAGGTCGTTGTCATCTGCCCTGCTGAATTATCAATAGCTATAACTTGATCAATGCGGAAATGGTGCAAGTTTAATTTAATAGGAAGCTAACATATAATGAAGCACCAAATTACAATTATTGTTAGCAATCAATAAATTACCGCCTATTGGGATTAGAAGTGAAGAGCTAGGTTCACTCAGCGCATTCCCGTTTGAAATTATTACGATCGGATATGTGATATTGATATCCAGTAAGATAACTTTACTGATAAGCTTGAGTAAATGATCCTATGACTGTCACTAGTCATAGTTAATCTTTTGTTGACATATGATTCCATCGCATATGACTGCTGAAAATATATCGATAAATCCATTTCAAATACTTTATAATTGCATAGATGTAACTGGTAAGAATAATAACAAAGAATCTGCTTTCGCTAATCAAAATGCCAAGAATTCGGATAGAAAGAGAAAATAAAAAAGGTCAGAGGAGAAAAAAGGGAGAACGAAGAAGGAGAGAGGGTGTGCGGGAACCGATCGCGTCCACCCAAATCTTTAAACCGGTGTATGTAAAAAGCACAGGTAAATTAACAGGGTCACCGTTAGTTAAAATCGCTAATCGACATGCTACCGTTACGGTTTGTCCACGTGAGGAGGAAGGAGTTGGAATGCAACAATTTTACCCCGATTGCGTCGAACAATAATTTTGAGAAGCATATGAAGAGTAATCCTTCAAACCCCTCTCAGGATTCATGTAAACACAGGTGACAGAGATCCCCAACTGTGAATTAAACCATATTCACTTTTTCCTTTTTAAACTTTATGTTTCACTATTTCACTGATTTTAGAAATTATATGGAAGAAATGAAAGCTTACATGCAGATGTAAAACAGTTGATTGAAAAAGTGGTAAAGCATAAAGATATAAAGAATCGCGATAATTTTAAAAGGTGGCCGTGTAGAGCAAGTAATTAATGGCAAATTGGAAACATATAGATACGGCAACTAAGTGATTAGATAGCCCTCAAAATGGAGAAGTATGGGGAATCGTAGATGGGAAGGTTTGGGTAGTATTTCTGGAG
Organism: Hymenolepis diminuta; assembly: GCA_900708905.1. Classification (NCBI taxonomy): domain Eukaryota; kingdom Metazoa; phylum Platyhelminthes; class Cestoda; order Cyclophyllidea; family Hymenolepididae; genus Hymenolepis; species Hymenolepis diminuta. The sequence continues at coordinate 1,634,961 of CAADRB010000013.1, read as the reverse complement.
ATAAAGGCTTCGTCGGCTCTACTGTTTACGCAGATACTGACGTCTGTCCATTATGATAAACCAATATTAAGTTGCAGAGGTCCAAAATCAGTTCATAGTTCTATTGCAGCTTTGTTGCATGCTGATAGTTTTGAAACAATTTTAGTAATTCATAATCTTTGGTTGTTTGTTTCCCGTTGGTGTCAGATACTTGTTTAAACAAGCAGCATTATTCACAGTTTAGATTACTAGCTGATAACGGAAGTTCTTTTGAGAGTTTCCAGGTTCCTTTATCCTGTTAATAATTGATGCTGGCCACAGGCCTACCTCAGAGTTAACAAGAAAATCTCCAACTTGGAGGATATGCTATTCTAATCTTGAAAGTACACAATGTAATCTGAGAGAAGCGCTAAAATGGTCTTACTGCAAGTCTTGCCAATAGATTTTTAAATATAACCTTAAGCCTAATTAAGGTTAAAATTTTAATTACTGGAAAAATTAAAGCCCGATTAAAAATTATTTGTTTCTAGCTTTTCTTGTTTTGCAGTAATTAAGGTCGAGAATGCAGTTCATCACAATTTATTTATTAAGGTTATCCAGCCGCTCTTATAAATCACTCCACTTTACAACGATGTTGAAATAAAATTTGGATCTGCCGTACGATTGTGAATTTAGAAAGACACGAAGTAAAAGGCATATGCGATTACCTGAGGGTCTCAGATATGGTGGAAATATGTACGGCCATTCTTAAATGAAACTTTAGACTAACACTTGCAAAATTAATGTCCCTAGACAAGTTCCTAAAAATTTTCCTTCGATTGATTACCATTAGCAAGGTTTATCATGCTCTGATTTTTCAAATTTACCTACTCAGGCCCATCAGGCTGTACTTTATTACAAATGGTAAAAACTCTCATTCGAAATTTCAGAGTACAAATCAGACCAGCTTCCTCTTTACCAGTCTTTACTTTCAAAATAGTATTTATATTGGTCTTTGTAATATTTAATACGCCGAAATTTGAAACTTTTAGTGGCTTTTAATAATGTCGTCTTTAAAAATGTGCTTTATCTTCGTTTCTGTAAACCGGTAATCAACAAGCTAAATTAGGATATCGGGTCTCACCCAATGGAGACAAACCAACTAACCTATAAGGGGGTGGGGAGTGGATAGAAATGTTGACAAAAATCCTTCGGATTACTGAAATTTTAATTGGGACGTGAAGGGATTTTTAACTTGATGAATTTGATGTATACGAAAACGTCACTTGACCTTATTTAAATTCCTGGACCTGGGGAATTTGTATCAATATATTAGAGATTTCAAAACATGACGCGTCTATACGCATTGATAGGTCGATATATATTATACGCTATTTAGAGCAGTAATGTAAGTAAACTCGTTCTAATAAAAGGGAATTAAAAGAAACGTGAATCAAAAGGTGAAAAATAAAGAATCTTACATATGAGAATTACTTTCGGGGTAGATATCGCTTTTATGTATTTAGCAATACCTGGGCCTCTGCGTTGATCCTGCCAATTTAGATTATGGCATTTCTTATTCTTCCAAGTAGGCGGCCGTTAAGTGCACATAATATCTTTAGTAGCAAGTATACAATAATAGATAATATTGCTGATAAAACAGTTTAAATTTTTAGATATATATTAAGCGTTTAATAAAATAATTATACCTAAATATACCTAATTTCAATGGATGTATTAGACACAAGTAATCATTCAGCTGCCTATGCTTAACAGTGAAATTAATTTTCAAATCCAAATTTAATAGTATTTAGTAAAATACTTAGGAGTGAATAGCAAATATGGTAAACCTAATGTAAAATTACTGTTTTAATCACTGAATTTGCGAATAATGCACAAAAAATCACTTATACTATATTTTATAATATTTATAATACATCAATTAAAATAGTGAAGTAATATTTGAAATCAAAGTTTCTGCAATTTATTTGTTTCTTTAAAGTGTTTAAATACATTAAATATTTACATTGTAGGTCATTTCATATTTGCTACTTAATACAATCAAGGACTCCTTTTACTTTGTAAGAATTTAATTAATAATAACAAATCGGTTAAGTTTTTATACTTATATACTGATAATCTATAATTCTCAATGTGCATATGTGATATGACATTTTGTCAATATTTATTATTTTTTTATTCGCCGAGCCAGCTGATCTATGAATAATGTAATTTCTGGTTAAATACCACCTTTTAGGTTTGATATTTTATCTTTTCAAGTGATTTATTAGATACTTTTATTTTTCTTCTTTATATGTGCATATTTAACAAGTTTATTGGAGATTGATATTTTGACATAATAATACATAATTTACCGTTTCGTTTTTATTTATGAAATTATTTTGAATTGTGTCATTAATTTTACTTAATTTCATAACTAGATCACAGCTCGTAATGCAGCGACCTCCGTCATTTGTATTACTTGATGCTGAAGTAGGTGTTACATTCCTTATTTAATTTATATCTTATCAGTCTTCCTCTTCAGGTATGTTTACCACTCTGGATTTGTTCACTAAGTCGACGAATTTTGCTGAAAAGTAAAATTATTATTATTAGAGCATGAAGAAATTGTGGAATATTTAGCTGATATGCCCGAGGAAGTACTGTCATTTAACATTTCACCAACTTTGGATAATAGTCTATCTAAACCAGATACTCAGTCTGAAGAAGCCTCCCTGTAAGTTTATTAATGCTGATTTATTTCTTGTACCATTGTCTTTGAATTTACAATTTCCAACCTTCTTTGTGTTAGTTCCAAAAATGCCACCAAGTTCTCTATTAAAGATCAGAATTCGTGTTCAACTTCGACCAGTGGTAGTGAATCTTTTGAAAAATGCGACTAATCTTTCATCTAGAATGTGCCGATATTGCTGAAATTGTTGTTACTCGTTCTCGTAAAAATTCTGAGGTTTCAAACATATCAAGTCTTTCACCTGAAGAGGTTGTTATTGATCCCATCCTTAGCTCAGATGAATGCGAATCAAGATCGGAATCGAGAATCGACACCTCTTCCCAGTAAGCTGTCCTTTATCTTTATTAAATTTTTTAACCGATTTCATTCTTCTGTGGCTCAATTATCAACCAATTTTGCAGTTTATACCATATTTTTAGGAGGTAAGATGTTTCTTATCAGATTAAATGTAGATTAATCAAAATTATAACTATCCTCAAAGTTTAAATATGTAACAATATTTCCTTCAAGCTATAAGCCTCATTCAGAAATCTTTAAATTTCATATTTAACTTTCCTTTTTTTAATCTTTTATGATCATCTTCCAGATGGCCTGGTCCCATAAATCAGCTGTAATACCGATTTAGGTGGTCAATTTGGACCAATAGAACCCATGATGCCGTAACCACTCTTGAATCATGTTAGAGCAAAATTTTATTCCTTTTTTGTATATGTACCTCTTACGTCTATCGAAGGTATAAATCGCTGATGGTAATTATCAACTGGAGTTCTTCGGTAAAGTTACAGAATTCTGATCAAGTGAGCGGAATGCTCGACTGTACTGTTTACTCTTAGATAAGCGAGGGAAAGCATAATAGGAAAAACTCCTTTCTCTATACTTAAGAAACAGTATATATTAAATCTAATTATCGTGTATCTATTGTTACCAAACTACCAATTAGGTTAGGAGTGTAGCCATCCAACTGGAATAAAAATTATATCGGCATTTTAAATGAACTAATGAAATAAATAGACTAATGGTTAGTTATCACTGAGATCTAGGAATATTTAATGGAATGGCATATACCTTTAAATCTTATCGTTTTTTATTCAGTGCTCTCAGGCTACTTTCTTTACATCTCACTACTTCGGTTTTTTGTTATTAAGACAGAAGGCTCATGGACCCAAGCCATCAATGCTATTGCATTGGAACTTGCTTTATCGATAATATATGGACGTGATCTTGGGCGTTACATCTTAGAAAAATCTTCGAGCATTTCTTTCGTTGATAAGCTCTGAATAAAGTTATCTAGATCTGAACGTTCCCATCTCTGAAATGGTGTGATGCTTTGCCTAGGTGCCTGGGTTGCTCTCAACTGATGTACCTTTTTTAGTTGTTTCTCAGCCATAGAATAACTCATATATTATCTAACTTTGTAATTTTGCGTCCAAGGATTTTAAATTATCCGTATTTCTATAATTACGATTAAGCTAACCTTAATAATGACCATTAAGCATGTTTTACTGTGTGTTTCAATTATATTTTTTTATTACTTTAGCCCAGATGATGATGCTCCTACTGAGCCTCTGGTCAGTCTTCCTCCAATAGAATTGGAAGCTGTTCAAACATCAGCTTCTGAAGCAGAAAGTGCTATAGAAAGCATTAGAGAACCTGTGAATTCTATTGAGGTTCAAACAATGCACAATCCTAATGCAAGTTTCTTTGATCGTTTCGTTGATATGGTTGTAAATATCAACGAAATTACAGGTCATATTGGTAAGTATATAATTTACTAGTTTATTTCGCCTGACGCTCCTATTTATTTAACTTACACCAAAAAAATGTGGGACTGCATTCTTTAGAATTCTGTTTTTTTTATTGGATGACCTGCAATACGTATTCCTTTTGGATGATCCATTGCATTCATTATTTCTATTTATCACAATTCAACAACCTTCAGCTATTGTTTAACTCGGCCTCTTTTAAAACACCCTCCTTCATGGTAAATGGAGGATTGTCTTTGAGTACATTTAAGTCAATTATCCTTTTTTATTACTTTTCATACGTTTTCCCGCGCAAAGTATATGTTTGAGACATTTACAGATGTCAGTAAAATTAATTAAAATGTACTTTCTCATTTCCCAATCCCAAAATCAATCTTTTATTTACTTTGTTTGATGGCTCTTACGCGTTTGGAGTCTTAATTAAGTAGGCTTAAGAGGCCGTGGGGATACATCTTTAACTGTCGACTGTATTTAATAAATTAACCGTCATTTTATCAAGTTTATCTTTTATTTGGTTTCTTAACTGATCAAAAGATCTCTTTTGGATGAAATCAGAATAAACAATTTCTCTGTCGGTGTAAACTAAGATTTATTCTTAATTTTTTAATAACATTATTTCAGTTATTGACAAATTATGTCGATGTATTTAAATAGTAAAAAGACATCTCTAATTAAATGGCTACTAATAATAGTTCGAAGTAGGCTTGTGGAGTTCGCGTGCAGAGGCCTTCCCAGCCAATCAGTAATCAATATCCCTGCAGCTTAGCGTTGTTTGTATTTAAGTACCAAGCTCGTGGACAGCGATTCATAAGGAGCTCTGTTCGTTTAAATTCTTACTATCGCATCTCAAACGGATCAGTAAATTCCCTCTACTCAACACCTTTCTTGTTCTCGCTACTTTGGGTGCAGCCTAGCTGATTTCGGGAGCAAATTTATAATAGAGGACTCTGCCAGACGCTATTTGGACTACCTAGGAGGATTACCTAGCTGTTGCAAAAGGGCTTATTGGTGTAGCATCCGGTACAGGCTAAATGTTTTCCCAATTATACAGACTCCAATTGATTTTTATTCTTATCGAAAAAGAAGAAGGAAGGAACTAATGAAAGTAATCTGAAGCTTTGACTCTACCCAGACCATTCGCTCGTCAATGTTTTTTTCCTTGAAATCTCATGGTCAATAATTCAGTTCGTGAGAATAATATGTCATTTGTTTATTCCCCAATCATGATTCAGTATCCCATTTGAGCGCTCTGCTATTGGTTCCAATCTCTATAGCCGTCTGTCCTACTAAAATAACCTACCATGTCTATATTTAGCGCCTGTTTACTTTGATTTGTAGTCTTTCGCGTGGTGTTCAGCCATTTTATTCTACTTCACTTACGCTACCTCAATTAAATACAAGCATTCATTTCATAAAATCGTCATTCTATTTTACCACTGATAGCAAAATCAAGAAGTGGATGTGTCTAATTACCTCATTTTATTTGAAAATAGGTAATTTTAGGGCGGAATCTATCTTTAATTCAAAAATAAAATGTGATTTACCTAAAGGAAACGAATCGAAACCATAAAAATAACTAAGAAAATACGATTTTACGGTACTCTTCTAACACATGATTTGAAATTTATTAACAATTAACAAGTTTAAATATCATTAGAAAACAAAAAAATGTGGCAGTTGATTTTATCTTTTTAATAATACTACTGATTAAGTACGTTAACAAGCTTCCATACAATTTTCCTCTGAATTTTCGTAGTCAAGTTTAATTTGAACTGAAAAGTGTGAAAGGAATTTGATGAATTTCCTATGCGAGATTAATCTTTCCCGAATTTTGGGTTTTTAAACAAACTAACTCCTTACAATTTTAAAGGTAACCCCGAACGGAGGGAGTGATAGCTGAGCTTTCTTATATGACTGATTGAAATTCAACTCCTTTTTTGTTTAGTAAAACAATTATATAGTCGGTCAGCATTGTATAAAATGGAATATTAATGAATCTGTGATATTGACTGCACTTTGTTATCTTTTCCGTCTATCTGAACATATAAGTCTGCAATGATCCTTCACTGTCTTTACAGTCTGACAAGTGGTTTTCGAACTTCGCAGTGTGCTAATATCTTGACGCACTCTTTAATATTTGAATATATCGCCCTGTAATTAAATGATTAATTGCTTTCCATCTCTTTTAAAGTGTAATTTTCGTGTGTGAAATATAAGTTATATAAAAAGTGTAGGGAAGTGACAAAATGGTTTTATAGGATTATAATGTTTGTTCCTATTTGATAGAAGAATTTCAAAAATCCCAGCTCCTACAACCTGTAATAATCATTGCTGAAAATTTTGAAATTGGTTTATGGAACATGTCACAACTTAAAGATTCATCCAACTATCATCCTTAAATATGAGGATACTTTTATTAAAAGCAATTTC
>CAADRB010000013.1:1563563-1628008 GCA_900708905.1 Hymenolepis diminuta | reverse complement strand
GGGATAAGATTCTTCACTTTAAAATATCGGTTTAGATCAATAAAAAGTGTGTTGGCGGCGTAGTATTCAAGTTATATTTCTGTCGAATCAGAGGTCATGGATTCGATACTCAACAATGCCTATTTGTTTATTAAAATAAACTATCGGACTGGTTAATACTGTTTAAGAGAAGGTTAAAAGAATGCGGATTTCTCATTAGTGGCTCCGAGGTGAGAATTCTGTCTAAAATGGCTGTTTAAAGAGTTTCTTTATTATTCTTTGTTATTATCAAGGAAAATGGATGTTATTAATGAACTTTTGCAACAAATCATAAATAGGGGGAATGATAGTAAACCCAGAATGCTTAGTATCAATTGTTCTCTTGGAATATTTGCTTTGTAATTTTAATAGACTCGATCGGTCAAACGATCGATTTCCCTAATGCAGGAATACATACTAACTTTTTTGATACAGAAGTCTCTAGTTTGGTGTCACTTATTAGAATACATTAATGATAAAGTAATATCAAAAACTTTAAAGTAGTAGTCGTTTCGTTATTCATTATAAATTCTGATTTTCTATTCAGGTAGTATTAGCTTTAAGGAATTCTCTGATTATAGTTTATACGTCTTGTTCCGGATTCCACAAAAATATGTTGACCTTAGTAGTATGTCAGGAAAATGGAGCATGTCTGGAGCAATAAAAAGGGTTACAGTAGGAATGCTTTTGTGACCTTGAGTCTTCCTCACTCTCTTATCTTTGTTTTGTTTTTGTCCCCATTTAACTTTTGCCTCCGTTTTTGCTCCCATTTTGTTCACAAAGACAACGGATTTCAGTGTTTTATAAGAAAAGTAATTTGTGAATTTATTTCTTTAAGAATTTTATTTTCGATAAGAAAAATTAGACAATTCCTTACAGGGGAGTTTCTTAGCTATATACAAAATCACCGAAGGCCTGTTTTACAATCAACGTTATTATTGAAGTAGTCTGGCTGATTTTAATCTTAGCTTTTGAAATTGTGAAGATAGGATGCATGCAATTTATCAAACTTTCTTCCATTGTGAGGTGAATATGAACCATCTTGTAAAATGCATGATTAGAAGAATCGGTAAATACTAACTTTCGTTTTTAAAAATCGACATTCTTTGTACTTTTCGTGCAATATCTTTTAAAACTCCTAATGTTCTTAATTATTACAAGCGCCAACTTAAAATCTATAAAACATGTAAACAAATATACCAATTCATTAACTTCTAAGAAAGACATCCAACACTTTGGTAAATGTCATTCTTGGCAATAAAATTTTATTTTTCGTTGGGGTTGCACGAACTTGTTAGATTCCAAATTATCGAGGAAAATGTCAGATTTTCGTTCATAAAACCTATTAGAACAATTAGCTACATAATTTTTAACCTAATTACCTTTAAACAAAGTCATGTGATTTATTCTCTTTTCGAATTCAAAAATGTGTTAAAGCTGATGATTTCAAGGTGCTTTCATTAGTAATTAATTTAATATTAGAATAAAGTGTCTTCGTTTCATCTCCCAATCATTAATAATAAATATTGGGAGTCATAGTCATTTCGCAGAAAAAGATGCAAAATAATTTTCACATGATGCTTTTATTTCGTTTTCCTTTAGATAGCACATCGAAACTGGTCGCTCTATGTATTCTTCTCTTAGCAAGTAAGTTTCACTATTTTGGAGGTATTGGTAATCAACTTCTTTTCTTCTTCAGTCCTGATTCCTGCTACAACTGTTTGTATGGTAAGTTATCTAAACCTATATATATGTGCCGACATGTCCCTTTTCATTGTTAAATGTCTGGTTTTCGTGGAAACATATTAGAGAAATATGACGTCATATTTGTTTCGGTGTCATGCCTACATATCTTGAGTTTGAGTACCCTGGGGCTTTAAATAGATATTTTATTTCGAATTTATCGTAAATACACTTTCACTTAATGTACTAAATCCAATTGTTTTAAGACAGTGTTCCTAACAGTAAGTTTGAGATCCATTTAGTTCATTAAAAGGAATTAATATATTTAATATCTAATGATAATTCTTCATAAAAGCGAAAGAATGGAATTTCTAAATCAGAGAGGTCTCATGACGTATTCCTTCACTTGAAAATGAGTGTCAGAAGAAGTTATCGTCTGATTGAGTTAGAATTCTTAAGTCAAGATAAGGTTTCCACTGATATTTCTTCGGTTTTCGATGGCAAACATATGTAGTGTCCTTTTCTATTATCCACTTATTCCTTTAAGCACCTTCTTCATTTTATTTTAATCATTTTCTCCCAATTTATTCCTATTTAAATTTATTATTTACTATCGATCTTGTCCTAGGTAATAAAAATGGTTGATCATTTTCCAGTGGTGCGTTTTAATCAGAAGTCCATTCTTTATTGGACGAAACGCATTGTTGTTTCCCTCCGTATTTTGATCTGATTTATGACAAAAGGTGGTAATTTTAGTCAACTTTATTACAGTTTCTCCCATAAGGGAGAGAAAGAGTGAGATTTTTATATATTAGGAGCGAAAAGTTTTAAATTTTATGTCTCACAAAATTCAAAGTCGTTTCGAGCGTCAATGAAAAATTTCATCTCCATCAATGATATTCGCCTTTGGAATTAATTTTATTGAAGTCAAAGTTTACAAATGTATAAACTTAAAAATTGAACAATTTATTAAAATACGACCTTTATTTAATTTGAGTTGAGACCAGATTTCCTTATCCACTTCCGGAAATAAAAACATTAAAACCTTGTATCACTTGTTTCGACTAGGTAAATAAACTGGTTATTGTATATGAGTGAATGTCGTGACCTCAATAGATTAAAGTCCTTGTTTTGAAAATTAAAATATGTTTCAGATTGTTTAGTTTTGGTTTTACCTATTTACTTCATTCATAAATTGCACGTTTTAATTTTGTAGATTTTCTTCCTCTGTCTGGTAGATTTCAATTAATTTCTTCTCAGCCAGTACAAAATGCATTCACGAATATTCTGATAATTACGGATCACAAGGGTTGACCCCACTGACCAATGGGAATTAAGACACCATTTGATCGTTTCTTGGCTCCATGTGACTTAGACATGATAGATATTTTCGTAATCTATAAATAAATATGCGAGCGTCTAAAGTTCAGGAAACTGTTCACAACTTTATGCTTCATTTCCCCTAACTGATTGTGAATCTCAAACATTAACCTACTTATATGGTTCCATAGCATTATTCGTAATTTAGGTGTATTTTTTCCGCTTTTTTTCTGTTGAATACTTTTTTACTCTTGTTTTGTTATTCATGGCTTAACAAAAGCAATTTAATTATAAAAATCGGATATTGTTTAAAAGGTAAAAAGTGTCCTGCCTTCCAAATATAGAATATATTGAACGAGGTGCAATGATCAATGAAGGCCTTTGAACACCTACACAGTCCTATCAAAGAACTCGTTTTTCGACAGTAAATATTTTCAATATATTACTGAACCCGAACTGAAATAGTTTATTCATAATTATTTAGTCAATTTACACAAAATTTCGTTTCAAGTATACGGTTTGAGCTAATGGTGCATGGCTTTTACCTAGAAACCAAGGTTTCTACAAAGCACCAGTTGTTGTTGGGTTCTTTTTACCCTTAAAAATCTCAGTCCTTTAAATTTTTGAGACCTTGTCGACAGTTAAGTTGGACCGTCTTCTATTTGTTGATGAAACACACTCAGGATTTGATCAAATTCGAGAATTGAGTAGTGTTTCCATTTCCATCTTCAAAGTTACAGAGTCGGTAGCTGATATAAGCCAGCGGGGTATTTTCTTCTAATTAAAGTAATAGCAAAATGATACTAGCTTACATGATTTCTTATTGGTATTTTAGCCCCCTCTTATCATTATTTTCATAAGTTTGAGCTTGACTTGAATCCAGTTAATATCCAACTCTGAAAATGTAACAGCTAATTGGGGCATGTGCAGCGTTAACCTCGAGACCTTCAAGCTACCAGTACAATATATCAAAAACAGATTCCAAGCGCGAGTCTTTTCGGTGCTTTAAAGAAAACAGTTATGAATAAAATGCTCATTGAACAGTTACTCATTTTTTAAATGACAGAATGGAATTGGGAGAATTTCTTCAGATGACTAGCAATATTTGTATTAAAAGTATATCAGGTTAAGGGTCAGTCAATGTGTTTCCATTTGTTTATTTCTAAAAATTAACCATTCAATTTTCAAACAATATCGGGAACTTTTCTAAAAAAGCATACACCCAATTAGCCAAATAATGGCATGTGTGGGGGTAGTTAGTGCCTTTCTTAATTTTTCACCAAATATTTAACCTTGACCTTTATATAGTGCAAAATATTTATGATTCAAAGGTCTATCTTCTTTGCACTAGGGATAATTTTGTGTTTGTTTATATATTATACCATTCGAAGTAGCGAAGTAGTGCACAGCTATATGTAATTTGGGGAAAGGGAAAAGAGATCTGGTCCTAAAGTTTTGGGATTCTAATTCTTCACTGTTCATTTCAGAGGCTCTCTTCGCCTTGTCTAATAAAGGTAGATGTTTCCTTGCCGAGGCAACATGATTGTAGAAATATGAAACGGGGATAAACCGTTGAGTAGATGAAATCATTACTTGACCTTTTACTATTTTGTTTATGCTCATTTGTTTGGATGTGGTTTTAAAAATCAGGAATCAGGGGAGTCGTTTTTGAAAAAATCATTCTATTATGAATTACTTCTACAGCAATGACATGATGAGATTAAATTTGTGTTTTGATATTTACTCATTGAAGACTCCATATCTTTTAACTGTAACTTACTGCTATTTAAGTGTACAAATATTGACGAACTGCTTAAAAGAGTTACTTTCCTCCTAATTTTCCCTTTAATTCGTCTTCTGGAACAGCATGTGAAAACCCACGTGATAATGGAGGTATGTGCGAATATTTCAGCGAATGAGAATCAAGAAGTTAGAGCCCATTAGCCAATGAAAACCACGAGACATCCAGCGTAGTGCTTTTTTCCGTCTAATACCAATATGACTTAATGATACTTTAATTTAAACTATCATAATTGCCTACCCAATTCTCCTCCACTCGAAATACATCCCATTTTTCTCTCGCCTTAAGACAAATTATCCGGATTATTGGTTCTCTGTTCGTCTTTATCTACTTGCAGGGAAAGGAGCTTCTATTTTTAGATCCACAACAGCCCTCTGGTTGTCAAGCCCTTCCTGAAGGGATTATTTTTACTCCTCTTACTTTTGGGGGTGCGAAAGTGGTCATTCGTTGTTCCAGGAGTTTTGTTTGCCAAAAGTTGTTGTTGATTCTATCTTATCACTATTTCCAACTAGTAGTTTGCTTATATTATTAAAAGCTATCGATTAATATTTATCTACTAAATTTTAATTATTTCATACCTGTTCTATTTTAATTTTTGCGGATTAGATAACTTGATCTGACCGATACTGTTCACTAAGTTGATGTTATAAATTACACTTCAAACGCTTTCCTTTTGTGGGGTTTATGAAAATAATTATCCGTTTACTTATTTATTTATTTATTGAAGTTGATTTGATAATCAATACATAATGTCTTTAATGTAGTAACAGAGTATTTGCACTTTTAATACCAATCTCTAAATGAATACTCACAAAACCTTTAAGATACCGCTACGATACCCTAACTAATTATACAGACCGACAAAGTGCTCTATGTATTTGTGTGTGCGTGTATATCGAAAACACTTACTGCCGGAGAAGGAGTCCTCTGATAAGATTGTATAAGTGCTCAATATATATATATATATGTATCATTATAGTTTGGTATGATTTTTTACACCCGTATATTTAAATCATATATTTATTGCATTTAATTAAATTAAAATACTATTTGAATTCACAATTGTCTAGTGATTTAAATAGACTTTGAAACTGGTAACATTTAGTAACATATTATAATATTATAATATTTTAAACTAAAGCAAAACACCCGGAAACAAATATTTGAAGTTGTAAACTCTTATCCACTTTCTATCGATAAAGGCACAAAAATGAGTCAGATGCTGAAAGTCGACTTTGAAATACTGTATCAACGCCACACATTTTCCTCAATCTCTCTGGCACAAATAGACGCATGTATTTGTGGAATATGGATACTCTTTTTCGATCTGGTTCTATTTATAAAGAAATATGATATTGTATTTCATTTTCATACGTTTTAATTACTTAAAATAGGATTTTCTTGGCAGGTTTCTCAAACTAATTGATTAAAATTAGTCCTTCTTCATGTGCGTCTTTTCCATTGTTTCCTAACTGCAAAATTATACAATTTCCTCTTTCTCGGTTACAGTAGTTTTTATCAAATATTTTATATTCTCTATGCCTGGCTGTCATCAGGGCATTATTTTTTATGATCACACTGAAGGTAAAACAAGTGCGACGAAAATCAAGCAGTCACTGGATATAACGGTTACTCTGGATTTAATAAATGCATCCAGAGAAATCTTAAATGGAAAATTCATATGTTATTAATACTCCGACCACCTTTGACCTATGGAAGAGGTCATTAAAATAATTGTATAACCATCGGTGGTTTTGGAAATGTGTTGAAATAAATGTCCCACCGGAAGTAATATTTTTCAACAGTGAAGTATAGCTTTCAAATGTGACCTTGAAGAAGAAAAAGTACACCACTAACTGTAAAATTTTTTTCAAGGTGGGTTTTGGTAAGTTTGTCATCCTCATAGTTGCAAAGGGGTTAGTTTGTAAGTAATGACATTTATCGTTGATACATATCAAATAAACTTCGCTTTACCTAGCTAATGGGACAACAAAGGGTTGAGAGAGAGGATCAAGTAAGAATTGGGAATAAAATCGGGACGCCAAGGGTCAAATTTCATTAATTTTGTAAAGCTTGCTGCTTTAATCCCTGATGTTTTAAATCTGAGGCTTTGATTGCTTAGTTTTTGATTGAGTTATTGTCTTTAGGGTTCATTGACCAGTTGGTTAATTTTATATGATTGGTCACATGTCAAAGCACATTTTCTTCACCATGCTATTGTAACATTTCAGATTTCGTCCACAACAAAAGTTAAACAGTCAGGTATGTAATTAAATTTATTATATTGATTAATCAATACTTTTTTAAATTAATAAACCTCTGTTTCAATGTAGATTTTTCAGTACCCAATGCATTTGACTTTGAAACATCTTCTGAGTTGATAAAGTGTAAGTCAACACTGAATTGGCGACAGGAGAAAATTGAACAGTTGGAAACAAGTAAGAAAATTTTGACATTTTCATGTATATGCATAAGTCATTTTTTTTATTTTGAAATAGTGCTAATGGAAGGTATATAATTTAGTTAAATTCATTCGTTGGCTTTAAATATATAATCGGACAGGCAGATACATAGCTACAGGTGAGGGCAAATAGTTTGGAGATAGGGTAGGGAGATTTGGACAATGGGATATAGGAGTTGTGCTTCCCTTTTTAACTCGGAAATGGTATAAGCTGCCGCTTCTTAAAAAATCTTTTATAAAGTATTGTGTAATATCACTGTTGGAGATGAAATTCTGATATGTGGAGTTTCAATCATCCAATTCTTTTATAAGCCTTAAATTAACTGAAAATTGGGCACTGGAAGCTGTTACTGATATTTGCATTTGAAATTCCTTCAAGGTAGAGATTTACGCTTTTCGAGACAGGAATTGATATTGTTGGCTATTTTACCATTGACAGCTCAGTCTCTCCAAAAACTACCAGGACATCTTAATCCATTTGCCTTAGCCATGACTTCGTATTAGCTTTCCTCTTTTTTCTCCTTGGTGGCTGATAACTGAAACAAAGTTTTCGAGCAAGACAACTGGAGGGATAATAATGTACATACATCTTTTCTTTTCTAGAATTGGAAAAACTCAAGGCTACGATAAAGGAGCTACAAAATAACTTTGGAGAATGCAGAGTAACTCTCTCGGAGTATCAGGAAAAGAATACCAAATGTGGCAATTGTAAGTTCATTCGTTATCGAAGTTTCATTTGGTCGCATTAAGCACAAAGTGACAAACTAACTATCATTTATTAAAAGAGAATAATAAAACTCTTTTATATTAAACAGAAACTTTAAATGCAATAATTCAACAAAATATAGCTGCCCGTTGTAAATCTTTAACAAAGAAAAACATCTAACTATGGAAAACAGTAAGCAGTTCGTGTTGGAGGAGGAGAGTCAAGTAGACACGGAGAGTGAAGTCAGGACATTAAAACATCTCACTTCATTCGTTTATTTAGTTTATCCATATTTTGTTTATTAGATGTAGTTCAGGACGTCAAATATCCGTATTACAAATTCCAGGATTTCATTCCTCTGTAATTTTATGTCTATAATGTTCAGAGTTTATTTTTCCAGCCGATTCAATTGGATGACCGGTCATATCGCGTTGATCCATTCACCTTTTCTTATAATTAGGTGAAGTTAAATTGGAACAATGAAGATGTCTATAACGCAGCAGAACTCACTCTAGTTGAACTCAATGTTGAAATATCCCATCTTAACTAAAATAGACCCGAGTGGTGTAAATGAATAGGGAGAAAATATTAAACTGAACTGAAGGAAAGGAGGTCAAGTATAGAATATGATCAACATAGACCGACCATCAAGAGATAAATGAAGTTCTAACTGACATTATATTCCCCTGTTAAGTTCTATCTCAAGTTTTCTTTCACCTAAATGAATAACCACTGTTGTCATTATCGAACATGGTTCCGGTTTTGTAAAAGAGCATTATAAATGACTTCAAAGACGAATTAAGGTCTTTACATGCGTTGGTAATTTATATCTTTCCTTTTGAATATGAATTGATTGTACCATCAGGGACGTTTAGAAATCTAATTTTAACTAATGACAAACAATGTTTTCTTATTTACTTTTGCCTACCTTTAGCACTGAAGGAGACAAAGAAGATGTTGAAACTCAAAGGGGAACAGTATGAGAATTCTCGAAATAAGGTCCTTGAATTACAAGAGAAGATTATTAACAGCCAACACGGTTCGTTTTAAAAGAACTTTCACAATTTATACTTCTGTTTTTCCGTGTCATTCATTTGATAATCCGTCCATTAAGGGCACCAGATAATGAGAGAAAGCAGCAAATTTTAGAAGTTTGGTTCTACTACTTACTTCCTTTATGCAATTCCGAGTAAATTTTCTTTTACCTAGTTCTATCTCTTGGTAAATAGTTGTTTTGAGTTGATCTGATTTGATTTGATTTGATCTTTATTCTTACTTCAGATAAAATTTATCAGGATTTACTTCATTCCTCCTAACGCTGTGTATCTCTTCAAACTATCTGAAAATCGATTATTTTAAATTCTGCGGGGATCAAAAGCAAAAGCGATTCTTGAATGTAAAACACACTAAAGTAGAAGTGAGGCAGGCTAGCGAAAGTATCACCCTTCAAACTTCATAAGAGCAATATGTGAATGAGATAGTCAGTAGGTGAATGCTTGTATTTTTAGTATGTAAATATGGAATCCGCCTCTTTGTTGGAAAACTGAAAATTTACCGGTAGAACAGAGAAACTTTATACTGGAACAAATCGGTAAACAACTTAAGAGAAACAAACGCAACAGCAGTTACAGCCTAGGAAATCTTGGTTATTCGATCATATTCGATCGACACTTTACAGTGATTTATGACAGACACACATTTGCAAATTCTGGCTCCCATATTCCATCTTCTCGCTCTAAATCTCGTGGAGAAGTGTCGCTAAAACCCGGGAACACATTTTAAAATGACTACTTTTACTAAACACTTAACTCCGTGATTTTCTAAAGATTAGGTGCTCAATAATCTAGAAATCAAGGCGGTTTTAGATCCATTAGTCAAATACTCCTTATAAAGGTAAATAAAGATTTGATTTACCTTATAATAAAATATGCTTCAAAATCAATATTTTATTTCTTATGGTATATTCAACAGCGTGGTGTTGTTGTAATGGAATGAGGTAAAATACTGTACTTGTCTATATGTCGCTATTCTGTTCAAGATATTCTAATCATTTCATCCTCTTAAGGTTTAATTAAATCTAATTATACAATTGTTTTCTACTCTTTTTAGTGGAGGAGGCTTCTGATCACCGGCCATTTCTGCAGAAGGCATTCGATAAAATTTTCGGTTTTCCAACTGGACGCAAATTTCGAGAACGCAGAAGCAAATGGAGGCGTTAAGTTGCAATAGCATTTGTCAAAGGCAGTCCGGTTCTTTTACTTGTCTACTTCAGGTTTTCTCGCGTTTTCAAACACAAACACATTCATTCACACAGATGGTTATTATTGCTTAAACACACACTAAAGTAGTATAATTCGTCATTGTCGAGACAATATCATTGTCATTACTAAACACTCCATTCCTCCTCTGTCATTTCATGTATTCTTATTTGTGGTTTTTATCATTTTTATCCTTTTAATGGGTACTTTTTCATTTACAGACGATAACATCCATTACACATAATCATTAATATATTCAATTTCTCATTTTACCGCTATATTTAAATCCACAAATTTTATTCAATTGGTGAGGAAGGAGGTACACACAGAGAGATAAAATCCGCACAGATGTGTGAAAAGGGAAGATAACATCAAATCACTTTACTTTGAATGTGAGTGTATGTTACTACATCCTCTTATGATAGGAAATGGGTAGAAGAAACTGTTTAAAGTGAAGCTAAATGCCGGTAGCACAGTAATCAACATGCCCGTCTACCAAGTCGGAGATCAGTGTGAGTGACCAACGTCCCTGGTTAACTCTAGTCAGCAAGAGGGGATGGTCAAAAGAACTCCTCCAGAATATCTTCTCTCTACTCAAGCTTGTTTCTGTGAAAATTTCTACTAATGGGCTCGGAAAGTTTATAATTGTTCGGATCTGTTATCCTCTATAGGATATCGTAACCGACTCTCAGATTCCCTAACGAATTGCCTTAGCTACAAATACCACCCGACACCGCCACAATACAAAACAACCTAGTCCACCATGTCGAAATAAGAAGCGCGCATTCTTATCCACTAATCAGTTAATAGATGCTTTGAAATAAACTGTAGAAAAGAGTGGTGGCTAAGACTTTTAAGATCTGACTTTGAGGCCTTTCTAACATGTTGCCTCCACAAAATGAGAAGGGAAAAGGCGGAATTGTGCTCGCCATGGTTCATTGAGAAGAACCATAAACAATGAGAGAGTAATGGAGGTAAGTATGTCAGGGTGTGTATGTCTAAATGGAAATGTGGAGTTTAGATACCCCTTATAAAGAGTTTTGTAAAGACAACTACTATGGAACTCTGGCTACATGGGGAAATGTATATTGAAACGGTTGTAGAGTCAGTCTAGCTTTGAGTAATCTCAGATATCTCCAAATGAACATATTGGATGGTTGACTACTATATCAAGATATTAATGTCTGGATGAATAATTCACCTTAAGTCGTTTCACTCGGTCATCTTATACACATAATAGTCGACGCAGCAAACTGAATTTGAAGAATTTACCTTTTTAGAAGTGTAAAGTTAATTACATTAGCTTTATTACAAACTTCGTAGTTACTAATAATAACCTCCGAATGAGTTAAGTTTATGTAGGTATTCATATATGTTATTTTAAGAAGAGAATTGCCCAGGTTATCTCATTACAAAAAGAAACTGCTTGGAACTGCATGAAGAGACGACATTTATTTTCTCTCGCCTCCAACATTTCTTGTATGAATAAAAATGTATTTTACATTATTAGTAAACACGCGTGTATTAATGAAACTCAATCTCATTTGGTATCTGCTTAAACAGGTAGGCATAATTATCAAGTGTCTTTTATCAGTGGGGAAATAAAGAAGAAAATTACAATATAATCTATGGAAGAAATATTTGAGGCAAGGGAAAATAGTTATCATTTCTTCTAACACCAACCACGATGCAGATTAAGATAAGTAGACGTCGATCTGCGTCAGATAGCACCATAGTTTCAAATGAGATCTGGTAGTCCCAAGCTCGATACTGTTCCTTTTAAAGTATCTAGTGCCTCAGGTGATGCAATGCAATTGTCGGGAGCGATGAAATGTGAGGCAACCTTCAGAGGAAAGACCGCTGCCATTTTATGTTATGTGGCTGATCACAATATCAACCTCCTCAGGTTGGACTGGATTGGACATATTCAACGCACCGGAGCCGAAAATCCAAGGTGTAACTTGCCCACTAGTACGAATAAAAGAGATGATGAAGCGATTTTCAATCGTATTTGAGGACACCTTGGAAAGTGCACACAAACTACTGCTAGATTATTTCTAAAACCAAGGGCAAATTGTATGTTCCACCCGAAAATACCAGTACCCATTGCAGCTATGAAAACCATCGGGCCTATTGCAACCGGCTACATATTGGAAATGGGCCGCCCCAGTTGTACCGGTACGAAAGGCAAATGGGTCGACAATTATCTGTGCAAATTTTCCTACGGGACTTAACTCGTCGTTGGAGGATAATTACCATCCGTTGCCCGTCAGGGACACACTTTTTATGATACTGAATGGTAGAAGGTTCTTCGCGAAAATTAACCTTTCTGATGCCTACCTTCAAGTCTATTTAAACCAGAGAGTGATGAGATTTTAACGATTAACACTCATCGGGGGCTTTTCCAGTATACGAGACTGCTCTTCGGAATCGAGATAGCCCTAACGATCTTTCACCACATTATGAACGACATGATGTCGGACCTAGTGGATACGGGAGCCTACTTGGACGACATCATCGTAGTTGGAGAACCAGAAGAGGAACTTCAAGGCCGCGTCGATAAACTCCTTCAGCATATCGAAAAATATAGTTTCCACCTTCGGGCCGATAAATGGCGATTTTTTCTAACCTCTGCTAAATTTCTTGATTCCATTTTTGATACAACTAGCCGTCGTTCCAATCTTGATGAAACTTGTGCTACTGCCAAGATGCCCGCTCCGACAGATTTGAGTTCGCTCAGTTCCTTTCTTGAGTTAATATCTTATTATAATTCTTTCTTACCTGCCTTGCACAAACATAGAGCTCTTCTTAATCAACTTCTACACAGGGATACGCCGTGGGAATGGTCAACTGCATGTGAATATGCTTTCGAGAAGTTAAAGTCGATGCCGAATTCGGAGCTGCTGCCAACTCACAATGATCCAAGTCTTCCTATAGTCCTCACAGCTGACGCGTCCAGATGCCTTTAAAGAGCGATCGCCCGTATCTCTTGTACTCTTACACCGACAGAAAAGAACAAATCGAAAAGGAAGCATTGACCATTATATATGCAATAAAAAATTCTATTAGTACATATATGGCAGACGATTTGCACTCCTAACGGACCACAAGCCATTATTGTCCATATTTGGCTCGAGAAAAGGAGTTACAGTGCATTCTGCAAATCGTCTTTAGCGGAGGGCGCTCATTTTAATGGGTTATGACTGCTACATCAGCTATCAAAGAACGAAGAATTTCGCCCATCTGATGGTCTACCCCGCCTCATCGAAAATCACCGTGCGGAAAACGAAGAAACAGTGGTTGCATTCATGTCAGTTGAAAGAGATATGCAACACATACTGGCGGAGCTGATTTAAAACACTGGTCTCAGCAGAGAGCATACTAGGGGAAATGAAGAAGGATGCGGTCCAACGGCAAATGCTAAAGTTTATCCAATCCAAATGACCTTCATTCCTACTAAAAGGCTATCGATTGGAACTTTACCATCGGCGAGATGGTAGTTGGCTCTTGTCTAATGTTTTTGGATAAAGTTATTGTTCATTCTGCACTTAGTAATAAGCTTCTACGACAATTTCACTCAAGCCATCCTGGAATAAGCCGAATGAAATCTATAGCCAGAGGACAAGCTTACTGGTAGGACATCGAATATCTCTTGCGCTAGTGCGGCAAATGCCAGTAAGCGGCAAAGAAGATCACATGCTATGGCCACAAACGGAAATCCCGTGGACCAGGTTATATGTCGATTTCGCAGGTCCAGTAAGTGGTATTACCTATTTAGTTGTTGTTGATTCATATTCTAAATGGCCGGAAGTAGTAGTACTAACCCTGGTGACTAGCGGCTCAACAATCGGGACACTGGATCGAATTTTCTCGACACACGGATCGCCAAAAACTCTGGTTTCGGATAACGGGGTACAATTTACGTCAGTCGATTTTAAGAAGTTCTGCTAGCGACGATGGATTGAACACTTCAGAACCCCTCCGTACCACTTTCAGTCAGATGAACAGGAAGAAATATTCGGAGATACGCTAAAGAGAGGCTCATAAAAGGCGAAAGGAGAGGGAACTATGGAAGAGATACTGCAGAATTTCCTGATAGGATCCAGATCAACCCCTCATCCTGGGTTAGGAGAGAAATCCCCGACCGGGGTGTTAATAGGTCGAAAGTTGAGAACGGTGCACGAAACGATGCTGCTGAAGAAAATTCTATCGGATAGGAGAAGGGGCAGTCAGAAGAACATTACCAGTTTATGCTCATGACTATGGACTGGGTCGCCAGTGGACAGGTGCGATTATCACAAAAAAGCATGGGAGCATGATTTGTGATGTTGAGGTCGGTAAGAACACGTGGATCCCCCATTATAATCAATTCCAACGAAGACTGGCAGAACCCACTACTGATAAGCGTTATCTTTCTTTGTATTCCTTACTTGATACGTTTAATCTTACTCAGGTTCTTCTACCTATATCTCAGGTTATAGATTAGGTTATGGTTCCGTCACGTAGAGCTCGAATAAGATTGAAGCCTTCTCGTCTCCGGGTCGATCCGTCTTCGAAAACCTACGGGTGAATTGCCTACGATGGGAGATCCTGAAAGAAATGATAATTATTTTCTCCCACTCTTAATATTCCTTCTATAAGTAAAAATGTAATTTCCTTCTTTTTTCCCCACTGATAAAAGACACTTAGTAATTATGCCTATCTGTTTAAGCAGATACCGAATGAGATGAAGTTTCGTTAATAAACCCGTGTTTGCCATAACTTGTCTTGTGTTCTGCCGTGGGTTATTGGCTTCTGTGTTAAGTTGCTATACTACAGAGTTTTCTAGATTGTTAGCTCTGCGAGATTACTACCGGAATTTCTAGTTTGATACGTAATAACAGGGACCATATAACTTTCATCTTGCAAATGAGTAGAAAAAGCGTTAGATTTCATATCTATATGAGTATATACAAACTTAAGTATTTTCAAATATCATTGTAGAAAGTTAAATTGGTTCGTTCTTTTAAAATCAAATCAGACAGACTTTTGAATTATGTTGTCATTTGTTTTCTATTCGTTATCATCTCTGTTAAATGATCGCTTTGTCTGTCTTTTGAATGTGAGCCTATCTGATGAAGGTGAAAATCAAATTATACACACTTATTGAAGTGAAAAGAGACTTGTTTAACAATCAATGAAGAAATTCAAAAACTGAAAAAAAATCGGAAATAACGGGAAAAAATAGATCATTTTTCATCTGTAAAATATTTTTGGCTAGAGGTATTTAAATCCATGAATTTCGACTTAACCGCAGTTTAAACGTTTTTGAATATAAAATTGTCAAGGCTACCTATTAGCATTCAGTAACCTATTTTCTTATTGAAAATTTGAGTTCTTGCACCTGAAACTCAAATATATAAGACTGGATATTTTATAACTTAAGATAGCCAAGTAAGTACAACTAAGGCTAAGACAGCGGTGCAATTGTAGCGGATGTCATAAAAATAAGCCTTTATACTAAACCTTAGTAATCCTCTCAAGAAGTGCTAATAGTCTCTAGCAGAGCCCTCCAGTCTAAGTTCGTCTCTAATATCTGCAAGGCTAAGTCTAAAGGAGCAGGAACAAGGGTATTGAGTGGAGAGAGTTTATCGCTCATCTATGGCTCAGTGCCAAAAGCTTAGTCGTTAAATACAATTAACGCTACACGGCAGGGATACTGATCACTGATTGGTCGGGAAGGCCTCTGCACGCATGTCCCTACTTGCTTGCAACGCGATCGGGAGCACGACCGCACTTTCCAGAAAGTTCTAGCTTATGTGAGCCTTGGTAGCGTTGTGAGCTCCACACGCTTTACACTAATTCAACCTGCACAGTGAAGAGTAATCGAAATTCCAGTTGAAGGACGTATCATTAAAACGTCACAATGAACCAAAAACAATCTTCAGTAAATCGAGGATTTGTAGTATACAAGAATTTTTAAAACCATATAGTGTGCAGTAAGTAAAAAGTGTCTGATTGGCATGTATATACAAAGAAAATAAGCAAATTGAACCAATGATATATATATATTATTTTTTAGATTGTAGCGAAAGCAAATCTTCCCTATTAAATCTGGAGAAAAATTATTTTTTAGCCAAAAAATGAAGAACCTTTAAAGAAACGATAAAATATAATCAATGAAACGGGGCACAGTTCATAATAAATTTCATAGTTTAACAATTAAATTCTATATCTCTGAAACACCACTAAAAAATTTTGTTCTGAAAATGAAGAACCCTTTAGATGCTATATTAGTTAAACACATAGAAAATAAATTTTAAAATTTTTACTATGGTTATTAAAGGTCTTTCAAAACATAATGCTTAATTTTTACCACCAATCAATTTTGCGACAACTTGTTTTACTTAACAAATAAGTTCTAGCTATTGGTTGGTTCATTGTGTCATCTAGCCCCAAGTTAGGTTACTCTCATTGCCTTGATGTTATTTAGTAAACTCAAACATGGAACCTCGGATGCCTGCTAATCAACAGCCTGCACCGTCTATGCTGAATAATCCGCAACCAATTTACGGGCAACAACAACCAAATAAGTTTGTCGCAAATGGTCATGGTCAATATATGCAACAGCCTTTGCGCCCACCTAATTTTCAAGCCACCAACAGAATGAACCGAAATGTTCTACCTATTGCACCGATTAATACAAAGATGCATCAAATGGTAGTGTTTGGTATTCATTTTATTTTTTATCTAAAGGAGGGAATACCCGAGTATCCCCCCGAGAGTTTAATGCAAATGAACAATCCCGGAATGGCTGCCAACATAAACATGCCTGGAGATCCAGGAATCCCAAGTGCGTATCAGCGTGGTCCACAGATGTATCCATATCAAAATCCAAATATGACACCTGGACCCGGTATCCGTCCACCTCATGTCTCGCCCCAACAACAATCTGTTTATAATCAAATGCCCGGACAGATGCCTATGGACATGATGCCACAACAACGTAAGTTCATTGAAATCACGTTGTTCTTATTTATTATCATGAACCATTTCACTTCGTGTTTTAATAGCCTACTTTTCTTAGTAGATCGATAACTTAATGCTTGTTTTATAAAAGTTAATCGGCGGCAAGTTTTGATTTCGAAAAACTCCGTTTTCTCCTCTTTTTAATAAGTTTATTTATTTAAAAATCTTATCAAAGGTGTGCATTTGACAATAGGATGCATTGCTTTTGAATTCTAGTACATGTAAGAGAACTCTGTGGTACGTTACCCCTTCATTTTGACATTCTTTTCAATCTCTGGACTCACCAGCCTTTGAGTAGTAGTAAACGGTAGTGGTCCTCAATAAAGTTGCTTTACTCCTACTATCAGTTAAAATTTTCCTCTTACATCAAGTGCTGTCAGTAAAGATGTCTTCTGTAAACTCCCTACCTATTTGTGTTAAATCTTCATTTCTCAGCCAATTGCCTATAATATATTGAATCACCTTTTTCATATCATATATGCAAAGCGTTTATTCGGTATAAGGTAAGTAGTATTTATGTAAATCTATCGGCATGCTCATTACGATCTTATGATCCTCGTATTTGTCAGTTTTTAACTTCACATAGGTGCATAAATTCTTTTATC
Organism: Hymenolepis diminuta; assembly: GCA_900708905.1. Classification (NCBI taxonomy): domain Eukaryota; kingdom Metazoa; phylum Platyhelminthes; class Cestoda; order Cyclophyllidea; family Hymenolepididae; genus Hymenolepis; species Hymenolepis diminuta. The sequence continues at coordinate 1,610,148 of CAADRB010000013.1, read as the reverse complement.
GATGCAATGCTAGTAAATAATATACTGGCACTTCATAACGTTAATTAGGCAGATCTTTAATTTTAATAATTTTCGGTTTCTTGATTTCAAATTTTCTAAAAATGGACTTGACATACGGATAAGTGCATCCACATTCATTATCCTTTGTTATCAGTAACCATCCTTTAACCAATGCATTCCAGTTTACGAAAGAATCTTCATGAGAGCGTGCAATAATCGAGACATTTTAAGCATAACAGAAGACAAGGATGGGAATTCTTGTATATTATTACTGCTATACTGCCAGTGTCTTGAAATTATAAATTTCATTTCTTCGTTTTGTCCATCTAGGATTTCAGGCTCCAATGCCAGGAGGTCCTCGTTTTTCCAACGAGTCTGGAATGCAGCAAGTTCCAGTTGGTGATCCCACCTTGGGAGGTGTTCCCTATGATAACAGCGGCAGCGGCTTTGGCGTCAAAGTTAGACCTATACCCACTCCCCTTCAAATACCCCAACAACAACAACAGGGCATGTTTAATTCTCAGCAGCTTCCGATTAATTCGCCCACTATGAGTATACCTTCGCATCAGAAACCCCAACCCAATGCGCCTACGGGCATGAATAATATGGAGGGTAAGCATATCTTGTGTTAGTTTGGTCCATTTGAACAAAAGATAGCACCTAATGTACAATTTGGTCAGGGTGTGTAGGGTTTTCAATGTAATATTTACTGACGGGAGAGGAGAAGTTGGGAAATTTCAATCTCGAAACAAATATCTGTACATAACTGTCGTTAAGACCTCCACTCCTTGATATTTTTTTAGACTGTTCGATTGGAGCTGAGATTTTAGGGTAAGTGGATAAAAATTGTAGTAGATGTCAGTTTTCAAGAGCGTAAGTTTTTATTTCTTTATTCCCACACTTCAAGTCTATTTCGAGCTAACTGCAGAAGAAATCATACTTTTGAATAGATTAAGTTTAAAAAGTTGGGTGATGCCATCTTTTCTGTTGAGGAGTCGTTAGTTTGCAAAAGATCGGGAGGATTTTTCGTATTTGTTTTGTATTATAGATTGTTGATATCGTTATGTCTGTTCTTTACGGCACTAAGTTAACTGCCTCCTTTCTTAGCTCAGCGAATAAGAGGATGTGAGATCCTATCAGTGCATATGCGGTAGTTATTTCACTCCCCATATTAATCACAAGTGAATAAATAGTGGAAAATTCATTATAACTTCTTCGATGTCCCAACATAGTTAAAGGTAAATGTAGCTTGTCGTAGTTTTTTTGTCTCTTTTAATTGCTTTTGACTGCTTGTCTAACTAGTTGATAATTTTCGTTTAATTTATTTATTGACTTGGGATTTCTAGCACAATGACGCCAAAAAAAACTCGTTTTTTTTTATTTTCAAGTGAAATGTCACCAAAATTATCTTATACCAACTTTCGTCAGAAAATTGGAAAAATTATTCAAGTTGGTTTTGTGTTTGACCATAATTTGGACTTCATGACGCATTATCAAGTCACCTAATTATTTGGGTCACAATTTGTGATTTGTGGGGTCGTCAAATATTACCCCGCCCTTTCTCCAGTTGGTTGTTATTAAAATTTAGAAAAGTTAAATTTAAAGGACTAAACTTGATGACTAGCCTATTCGGAAATATCCGAGTTCGTTGATAGTAGGTTGAAGTATTCGTGTCTCAATTGAAGCAAATGAGAGTTATGTTAAAGGCGTTTATAAACTTCTCAAGCACATCAAGAATCGCGCTAGTAACCCTTGACCTGGGTAAAGTGAAGGTATTCTTGGGTCGCTTTTGTGCGAAACTAACTTACCATCCTTCGTATTGACCGTAATTAACTAAAGCGGTTGGCCATCCACATAACTGGTTGTGGGCACCGATCTTGTGATCTTTGACTTAGGAAATGTTGGCGTTGACTGTTGCGCCACAGGCAGAAATGAGACGGATTATTATTATTCATAACAAGTCAAAATTAAAAATCTCCGATATTTAAGCACGGAGAACGGTAAGATAGTTAAAACAAGGGGTGAAAGGAAAAGAAAACGATTCTAGCATCAGGCCCTAAGCTTTAAGCACTGGTCCCTAAATTTTTAAGTAGAATAATTAATGCATATCTGCTATAAACTTTCTATGTGCCGTGTTCAGAGTTCATTTATTAGTGGATTTAATTGGAATGCTTCTCGTACCTCTTTAGATAATGACTTGGGAGCAGTCGATCTTTTACATGATTTTACGCGATACGGTAATAATATTGTTCTACCGTTTCTATTTATTTTCAGCTTCTGAGACGTTTAGACAGCAGCCACAGCAAACGCGTCAACCCATTCCCACTTCTCAAGCTCCTCCACCTATGGGAATGATGCCGCAACAACCCCAATTATCTTCCCCTCAACAGCCAATTGGATCACTGGGATCTTTCACCATTCCGCCCCAAGGCTCCACTTGTGTCATCTGCTCAGGTGATCTCTGCGAGCCTCCCCTACAACCCCCTCCTTCCAATAGCAATCCCAATCAGCCCTACCCTCCAATTCAATGCGAAGCGGGATGCCGTGGTTGGTATCATCTTCCCTGTTCAGGCCTCACTCTAGAAGCCTTTCTTCTCCTCAAATCTGAGTCCAACTTTGTGGAATGGTTATGCAATTCTTGTGCAGGTCAAGCCGCTCCAAATATTCCCTATCTCCGTCCACGAAATCTCTCCGCACATTAATTCTTATATTCTAATCTCATCCTGCATTTACTTGTCTGTATTACTGTATGAATAAAAAATCAACTCTTTGAGTGTGTTTTATCGGTGATGTAAGTCCTAGTACAGCATGTTAATTTAAGTAGGTGTGATATTTTTAACTATTCGCGTTGTCTGGTTACGCCTACTTTGTCTTAGACCAATCATGTGCCGATCCTAATTTTACTGGTTAGTGATGGTAGCCAATAAGAGAACAATAATGTCTCAAGGGTGCTTTGACTTTGTAGTCGCGTCAGTTTGGCGCGCGTAGGTCACCTCTCTTATGGTATGCTAATTCCTCTATACAGAGTCGTCATACTTTAAATTTATTTTTTGATTTAAAGAAGTCCTTTCCTTCTGTTGATCATATTTGTTTGTGCCTTGTACTTATCTCAAAATCTCTGGAGATTTATTTTCATTCGTTTTAAAGTGTCAATTCATGTGTTTGAGTTTGTTAGGAGGTAGTTCTAGATATTCCAGACCTCAAGATCTTGGGAAATATTTTTGCCATCTCTGATTAATAATTACCAGGTCCACCGAAAAGAAGCATTTTCCAACACTCCCACTGATTATATGAATTGAATCCTTGAGCCTTTTATCCCAGATTGGTCAATATCGTTCACAAAATGTGCGCTGGGTATGGAATAGTGACCTCTGATTTTGCACCCGTGCATGTTGACCCTGCTATCTGGAGGGCACTCATTATCAATCACTAAGAGTTAGGGTTGCGTGATTCCCTGAAATTTTAACTCGTTATCTGCTTAGACAAACTTGATGCACTTGCGCGTTTAAACCATTAGGGCCACTGTAGTAAATATATTTGTCCAATAGCTTCGCACATTTTTACAAATTTACAGCCTACTCTATGCCGCTTCACATACATAAATGCTTTACTGGAAGTGAACGTAAATATTATTATGCCAGTATGCATTTTTTTATCTTCTCTAGGAGCGGAACACCTCATGCAAACTACTTTCTCTCTTCCTACTTCTGGTTCTCTTTAGCGGTTTGGGGCATTGTATAACTTTCGGTCTATCAGACTACACGTACGCCGAAAATGCTACCGAAATCGCAGACCATGAAGCCAGTCGTCTTTCTTACGTCAAAATTGGCGTCGCGATAGGAATGTTCGCCATTACAGCAGGAGCCTGTTCCTTGCCTGTTATTGTAATAACCTGCATAACGCGTCGAATCTGTTCACATCATTCTGGATCTAGGAGTTCTGCATTGAATCCGCCCAGTTATACTCTAGGAGTAAGTCATTTATATTTGTTTCTGCTCGTTTACCATTTTATTTATTATCATTATGAGTTCGTTCATTTACATTCTCTTGAAGAGGTATTAGTCTGCAGAGCTAGGGATTTTGTTCTTGAATCTTGTTCGTTAACTTACATTAGGGGACATTCAGAAATTGAATGCTTACAATGTACATTCATCTCTCATGCTTTTGAACGAGCTCTTGATAAGTTGAATTTTTCCATTTGATTTTGTTCTATTATTTCCAGTGTCAAAATTTATGGGTATTCAATTCTCTTGGGTATAGCGATTATTATTTTCCTAAAGTTTGACTTCAGTCAGTGAATATTTCATTTAATTTCACTTTAATTATATGTTATAACCCCACTATTTACTCCATCTACCTGATGACCTTGGAGCTTAGATGAAGTAGGGTTCTGGTGATCTCCTAAAAAATATTTCTACTGTCTCCATTCTCTCCCTTTTCAATTATGAATTGTCTATTTCTATGATAGCTTTTTTACTTTGTTGCTGGTGGGTATATTGTAAATCCCACTATCGTACCTGTTAGCTGCAATTACAATTAAATTACCTCATTTAGACTAGTTTATGCCATGATAGTCTTCAAGGTGCTTGAATCAATAAATGTGTATACCTTACTCTTTCCTCATTTCTGTCATAATTGAATACTTATCTTGGAGTACAAAGAATAGAGATTTTCTAGAGAGAGGAGGAGTTTGTATTTCAATATTTAGCATTGCTATTGATGGGTTTGGATCGCTTGTCATTTGACATCCGCAAACATGACAAAAAACCTAGTACCTCTGAATTTTTAACACAAGGAAATAGTATAGTTGTGTGGGGATGGAGGATGCAATATAGCCATACTCCACCTCTATCCAGATTTTCTGCCTTAAGTTTATTTGCCAACACTTCTGTTTCTCTGAGGAAATTTAACTTGATGATCGGTCAGCCTTATATCATCATGTAATATTCAATAAACGGTTTTGTTTGTAACCATTTGCATACCTCGATTCTAGTTGCACAATATTTCTTTTGATCTTCCTCGTATTTGACATTTCCATGATTTCTAAGTCACCCACTTCTCTGCATTTATATTTTACCAGTGAGTTTATCTGTAGATTTGAGATGCTCATTCATCCTACTTTCATTCGCAAGGGGTTGATGACATCGAGATCTTTAATTTCCCGTGTACTTTAAGTGGGATAATAATAGGAAGATTTCTTATTTGGTTCAGACTGTTTTCGTTGCTCAAGTGAGAAAACGAAACAGTCTATGATAGGTCTCAACAGAGTATAGTCTAACAAATCGGCGGGTATGCAATCCACCTAATCTGCAGCTCACTCATCGAAGTTGATGACAGCAGATAGTGCTCAAGATACTGGACGCCATCACTCGTTGGATTGAAGGCATCGTCATAGTGATTAACCAGTTTGTTCCCGACAATTCATATCTAGTTTTGTTCTTTCTATTTTAATGAACAGCTCCTCATTCCTGGTCATTTCCAGCATACATAATCAATCTCGTCCTCTCTTTTATGACTCTGGAACCGAACGAGTCGCTTGAAAAAAGTTGGTCACTAGGACTAGTAGTCCTTCTTTATAAGAACCGGCTCTCAATGTATGAGAGTCTACAATTTTTATCGTAGGCATAGATATGTTGAAATGCCTTTCTTATCGTTTTACTTTCAATGAAATCATGTAGTATTTTTAGCATGAAGGATGACTCTGTGCATTTTCCAAAATTACTCTTTATTCACATCGTTTATGAAAAACGTTGACTCAAACGCCTATCTGTATGTCTAGAAGAGTTTATCGATTCTCCTTTTTTTCTCCAGCGGCCCCGTTTCATTTAAAAGTACATCTGCACTCTTGTCCTAGTGCGTTAGTGACTTGTATAGACTGTCTTTGTATTTCCACTCGCATACACGCGCAGGCTTTTATCTGCTCGTACGCTCCTCACTCACCTCTCTCTCTCTCTCCCTCGAATCCTCATCGTGGTTTATCCAATACACTTTGACCTACAATAATCTTTGTGTTCTACTTTTTGAAACTGTTGTGTGTTGTTAGCTGCTATAGTCTTAGCTTCTGCGATTCGGTTCTTGTTATCCCAACAAACTGGTGATTCTCGTGAGCACTCTCTCTTCTGCACAACAATAGCTGCAACAATTATAACGTCCCACTCGAGTTCTGTTAATTTAAATATTCTTATTGAACCATGGTAATAGTAATAGGAAAAATATGGCTCGAATTTATTGTAGGCAGTTAAATTTACGTATCTGAGACTATGTTTATTTTTCATTTAATTAAGTGGTAATATTCTTCTAGACTGAAGAAGGCGATGCTTCCTCGCCGACTTTCCTTCTGGATCCTCAAAGCACTGAATCTGATGACGTACTTATAACCCAGGGTCCAGATTCCCATAGATCTCATAACCACGTGGATGATGGAAGAATCTCGCTCTACGAAGTGGATAGTCATGACAGTAGCTCAGTCTCCCATGAAACTTCGCATCGTCTTAATTTGGCAAACAGTGGTGCCAGCGGCGCCGATGTTACAGATATGCTGAATGGACGCGTGGAGGTAAATAGGAATGGGATGATTCCGCCGTCTGCTGTTCCTATCAAAACTACTCGGAGAAGGAGTTCACAGCGACGTAAACGTCTGTTAAAGACTTGGACTAGTCGAATCAACTGCTTTGCTGCAGGAATTTTCCTTACGACTGGTGAGCACTGCATAAATTTATTACTGAAGAACAGTAATATTTCATTTAATTTTCACTAAAATAATGTTATTAGAACTCATAGACATTCTATTCAGCTTCGGTTAATTATTTCAATACAAAAAGAAGATTAATTACTACTAAGCAACGTTTGAAATTATTCTTAATAAGGGCTAAATTTAAACATAATTTTGATAGGTTTGCCGTTTTTTTTGAAAATGTGTTCTCTTCACTTTCTTTACGGGCGTCGATTAAAACAACTTAAAATTATTTTTGCAACATTTTTAATTTCATTGTCATTCCTTTGGAATAGGAAAGCTTACCGATTCTTGATTATTTCTAAAAAGTCCTTTAGAAATACGGTTCTTGGTTAATTTCTTATCTATTTGAAAACCCATTTAGTTTTTAAGTCGAAAACAATCATTTTAAGTGTTACTAGGTGTTATTTCCCTTGCTGTTGTAGATAATTTTGGTCAAATAAACTCTGAAGTACCCATATATTGTTAGTGGACATTCGAACGTGTGATTGTTCGAACACCATCGCAATGTCCTTTCGTTTTTCGGAATTCCTCTGTCAATACTTCCATGGTTGTCAATATCTTGTAAGACGGTCGGCAATCAATTAAAGCGCTTATGGAATTTATGCTTTTCGTACCGTAGTTGAGAATAAGAGTCAAGATTATTCTGCTCGTCTAAAAGGTCCCAAAAACGGTGTTTTCTACGCATCAGCGTTATTTGTATAGTCACATGCTAAGATTTGTGATTCGTACTGTTACCACTCACCTGCATAATGAGCGGATAAGGAAGGTAATTTATGTTGTTACACATTTGATTAATTCGGGAAAAAAATCAAAATTTTATGGCTTATTTACTGAACGTCTGAAGTTTTTTCTTGTTTCCAGTATATGTTATTCTTGGTTCTGATTTGACATTCAAAGGTTCATTACTTTATCCGTGCCTGTGGTTACTTAAATACAAGGTCTGTTGTATGAAGTATCCACTTGCTTGCCAGAGAGTGTTCTCATTAAACGCAAATGCGTTCATATTTGTGTCGACTTTCCATTCTGTCATTTTCGTACTCTCAATTTTCGCCCTTTTTGCTATAAATATTCTGTAATACGAAGAGTAGCGCTATGATATTTGGTGCAGTAATTTTTTGTGAACATTTCATTCTTTGGTTTCAGTTCCATTCTATTGTTTATTCGAAATGTTGTAATCTTCTTTATTCAATTCCTTTTGCACAGTAGTTGAAGACGCAACATCTCGCAATAACTATTGTACAGTCTTTTCATTGACTTCCATGGCTGATTTTTCCAGATTTGGTATCCTAATCAAAGTTGCAGGAGCATTCTAGGATATTTGGCAATAATCCCTCTCCCCCCTCCCCCCTTCCATCCTTAAAAGTCCATTGATCACATGCTCTTTATGAACTTAGGTTCGATATACCTCGGAGTGTGTAATCTACTACCACTACTTCCATTGGGTAACTATGAGAATGAAATGTTCATCCTATATTATCCAAGCGAAAAGCTAAGCAAGCTAGATCTATTTCACAGAAACCTTCACGTCTCCGTTGTTGGATTTGACTAATGTTTGCCTTTCAATAGGCATTCGGTATTACCAACATCGCTCTGTGCGTCACCAGCCTCAATGACAAGTGTCTGACAATGACAGTAAGCTCTCAACCTGGCGCCAATTTAACCAAACTAACATTTCTCGTAATTTGATTGACCTGTCTCTGTTGTAGAGTCACAGATCCCGTATTGTTTATTTATGTGAATGTTTATTTTGCTGTGATTTGCGGAGGGGTTTAAAATAGGTTCCCCGCTTTTTTGTATACTGGTTTACATTGTAGCAAACGAGTGAATAAACATTTCATTTCGAAGGTTTTGCTAAATGCTTGATTTTCTTTATACTTTGGAGAAGGCACTTGTTCAAAAGCCAAATTTGGTTAAATTATCTATAAGAAATGACCTTGTTTTCCATCTGTGAATTTGCGATTATAGTTCTTCCTGTCTGGCTTTTTTTCTACGAAGAGTAAAGTTGACCTTCTTTTTTGTGTATTCCTTAATTTGTCCGATAGAGGAATCTTCTGAACTTCTTGTTTTCTCTTTGAGTACTTATTCAGTGATTTTACGTGGTTATCCCAGTTATTCTTTTATTATTTGAACAGTTTTAATTCCCTACTTCGATTACCAAGTTCTGGACAGGTCCAAACGCTATGAATTTCTACATGCAAGATAACCTATTAAACCGTTGAAAGATTGTGTTTCCCAACATTCATCTTGGGCCTGAAACCTTTGATGAGAAATTTATCGTCTGATTAAATACTAATCATATTGTAAGCTGGATTTACTTCAGATTTAATTTGTGACTTTGTGAACGTGCTTGCTACCCACTACGCCACCGATGGACAACGACCTTTTCCCAACTTAAGGTCAATATTATTCTCAATTTCAGTTGACTTCACCCTAGCCTTTCTAGCAAAAATTATTGCAGCCCGAAAGTAACTGACCTCATCACATGAGTTTTGAATGGTATTTAACTCTCGATCGGTCAATGAGGAGATTATCATTTTCCATTGCAGTTTGAAGAGATTTTAAGTAGAATTAACGGAACAGAAATTTCGCTGTGTTTTTCTATTGAAGAACGCCTCCATATGCATTTCGAAAATTTTTATCTAGGTCATCAACAATATCTGGGACCTAAGTATCTCGACTTCCAAGTGGCGCGTGAAGTATTTAACCCTGCTGCATCCTCAAGACTGCTACCAAGCTCACAGTTCTACCCGAAGTGTTTAATCCTGCAGTGATCTCAATCTCCCCTTAGAGAACCATCGTGTTTTCTCAAGACTTTTATTTTAATTGTCGAGATAAGGCTCTTAAGTGGTTTTTGAGTGAGTATTGCTAGGTATCAGTTTCCCCGATCAGCGATATCCAGATTCATATAATTGTTTATACTACTCCTTTATAAAACTATATACAGCCCCTTTTATAAGCACAAAGTACACGCTTGGCATTTGTCTACTGGTACGGTTCTCTCTCCTCTCTCACATTTTTCTCCTCTGTTCCAATCTCTCTCACTTCGATTATAGTTTATAGCAATTATGATTTCGACGTACCGGAAGTAGTTTTACAGTTTTCTATTTCCACCTCCCATCTCCGATTTGTTTTTTACTAAATGTAAAAGAATTACATTTAAATTAAAAAGGAGAAAATTTGATATAATTACTTGTAGAATTCATTTTCAAAACTACTCCATGCTATTGTTGAGGACTGAGTTTGAAGTGTCATTCATTGTATTTGCAGCGGTCTCTGAATTTAATAGCTTTTTCTTTCCTGTTCTAAATTTAGGACCCAAAGTATGTACTAGAAAAATCCCCTTTTTTGTTTAGATTATGTGTGTATCTTCACAATAAATGTACTCAACCTCTCTTCCGACTACTAACTAGATTAAGGCTGATCATTTAGCGGATCTGGGGTGGGGCTAACCGGCCCAGGATATCCCAGTCAGCAGTAGAAATTGTTAATCGTATTCTTTAAGTTTAGGGGCTTGGTTATTCGGCCATTGTTATTCTTTAACGTGAAACAAGATTAGAATTTGGAATTTGAAGAAACTGTGCTCAGAATAATTGTGATTTGCGGTTAATATTGAGACACACTGAATTATATAAGTCGTATTAACATGTCGGAGCCAGATCACCTTGCATTGGCATTTTTATGGAGAGAGTACCTCAGGCACACAACTTGAAGAAACCAGTCTCATAGGTTAATATCTATCGACGTTAATTTTAACGAAGATCGCTATAATCTTCTACAGTTAAGGCGATCTGTGAGCATTTATGTGAAGAGTATTAGATACCTAGTTTTTGGATAGTTTACATATTGGGCCTCAGATATACTGAATCCAAACCGCCAAACCCTCCTCGTGACCATGACCCGAAGCTAAACCAGAGTCACTTTATTGAATACCAGAACATAGCGAGCGATAACACTATGCTGTTCCATGTGTTCTGGTGACGCAGAAGTCAATTTGCACGTTTTTCAAGTTAGATGTCACGAGATCGGTATTCATCGGTGCTCATTCAGTAGTGCCGATGGCCAATCGCACTGGTTAATTCTGATCAAACGGGAGGGATGTTTGAAAGCGGGTTTCCCATAAGAGCGGTTCCATTTTATCTCTTCTCTATTCAAATGCAGTTATTAGTGATCCAGATCGACTGTAACCTTATCAATCACCAAACATCCCCCCATTGTCTACCACCCCTGCATTCTAATCTAGGTAGGTTCTCTGCTAATTTCTTTGCATTAAACAAACGTCCTAGACACAGACCCATTTGTATCTAAATTAAATAGACGTATTCAGTTACTCACAGTCTCTTCAATTGGGATATAATGGGATTGAAAATTTAGCGGTTATGGGGATACGGCTTTTTTATCCATCCTAGTTGCTATGATTAATACTATGATACTAGGGGGCCTCTAATCTTGTGCCACGACACAGTTATTAAAATGCCTCGTCAAGTTAGTTAAGTTTCGGGATGGGCATCCAATTATTTGAAACTTGGGTGTTTAATAGAGTTTCCCTTAATGACCATAAAATCGCATTAAACATTGATTACTCTGGTCAATGTTTTAATTACTTTAACCGTGTTGCGCCCACGATACCAACTTGACCGGCGAGGGAGTACAGGAAGGAGTCTGCTTAAATCCGTGCTATTCGTTCACGCCGCGTGTGACCGCCGGATTTATGATACTTGTAACTGACTCAATTATTTGACACTTCTGATCGTTTAAGACACCTATGCTTGGAAATTGACCAGCCATGCTTTTCATACCAGTGATTCGTCATGCTTTCCACTGCCACAGATTGTTGTGAAGGTATTAAAGGAAATTCCGGTCGAACGATCAGGGCTGATATTTGAAGACTGTATTTCATTATTGATTATTGATATGCATCCCTTTTACAATTTGTAACTTATTTTAAACAATGCGATGTTGATTAAATTCGAACAATATAGATCGTTTCTTTCTCGGGGTTGTATAGCTGGATCTTAAATTCCTTTCATCTACTATGTATTGGTTTTGGTTATGGTGGCTTAAAAGCCAACCTCTATCCTCAAAATCGGCCATTTCAGTTTTATGCAAGTGAAACATGATACGAACACCCATATAACACGAGATATCACTTAAAATTTGAATTGTAATTAAGCGTTCACATCTTCTCAAATCCATTAAAGGAAGTGTTGACAACACTTGACTTACATAAAGGGAAGATGTCTTGATTAAATTTTATGGAAAGCTCACATTCTACCACTACTTTTCTTGACGGAAACTCACTAATGAGATTGGAATATGCAGATCGCTGACCATTGATCCCGTGATTTAGTCTATGTACATGTCATGTCTGCACCACGAACGTATTAGTTTGTATATTAACCTGCGGAGAATTCAGTTATAGGGTTTTGGTCCTGAGTTTTGAACGACACTTCTTAGCAGTTTTTGCATCGATCTGGGCCTGTAGTTCTGTAGAACTCTAACTCCTTATACAGAGTTACTTTCTAATCACCCTGTATGTTCTAATGAATATGGATGAAGAGATCAAGATATAAGTGCAACGAATACATAATTTCCTAAGATTATTCATTGAGCACTATGAATGAGCAGTAATGTTCTACCTTTATCCGTTTTATAAAAAAAGTTCTTCCTGAAATCATCTTAGTTTCAAGAATTAGCTGGTTAATAAATATGTTTATTTAATATCAGCTTGTAACAGAAGTTCTGTCCATTTTTTAAATTTGAATTAAAGTGCGAATTTCGTCAAGAATACATTTATTTAGTGTTCAACATAGTCACCATTTTTATTAATTGCATCTTCCTACCTTGCCATAAGCTTTCTCGTCCCTTCTCCATAGAATTTAGCTGGTTTGGACTGAATAAAAAGAAACTGGTTTCTTCACTTTGACCTCTTCTCTTGAAGTAAGCCTTTGTCCCATTAAATGATTCTGTAAGCTCCTGGAAAGATGAAAATCGGTTGGTGCAAGATCGGGGGAATATTGTAGGTGATGCACGACTTCCCAGCCAAATTCTTCAACGAGATCTTGTTTGCTCTTGAGATGTAGAGTCAGGTACTTTCATGGTGCAGAATCACTCCTTTTCGGTTGATCAAAGAAGGCCGTTTTTCCTGCCGTTAACTGCTTTTAAAGGAGTTATCTGCTGACAGTAGACTTCAGATGTTATTGTCTGATTGTCATCCATTAGTTCATAATAAACAATTCCCTTCAAATCCCACCGAGCACACAAAAAAATTTTTGTCGGGTGCAGTCCACTTCTGTGTTTGGAAGTGGAATTGGCTTTGAACCACTGTCTTGACTTAGCCACCGTCTTTTGCGCTTAATATTGTTGTAAAGGATCCACCACTTCTCGTCACTGTCAGTTATGGTTCAGTCTAAGAAAGGTGCCTGAAGTTCACGAGGACGCATTGAAACAGAACAGGTTAGACGTTGCTGCCTGTTGATTTCTGACAAATCGGATGTGGGGAGGGGGCCCATTTCCCAGCCAAGTCTTTTCATTTCCTTACATATGGTCATATGTCGGCTTACGTGAAAGGTTTTGCTCAGTTCTCTAGTAGTGCAAGTTGGATTTGATTTTCATCAATGACAACTTGCAATTGCTCAGAATGGAGTTTGTTTGAGCATCTGCTCTCGGTTCGTCTTTCAGACTGAAGTTAGGTGATTCTTTGTGAAATGCGAAGGTGAAAACCACCTTCTGCAGGTCTTTTCATTCACAACATCATTTCCATAAGTGTCTTGGAGTGTTTTTGCTCAAAGAGAGCTTGCCGTATTTCCTTGATGCAATTCAAAGAGTAAAATATGCCTGATATGCTCTTATTTGGAGTGTACATTAGGGCTAGAAATAGTTAATAATAACAATAATTATCATATAATCTGAAAGAAGAAATAATATATTATTAATTACCATAGATAAGCATACAATATTAACAAGCTTAATTGAAGTAAACCTGCCCTAAACACAGCTCAATAATTAGACAGAACTTCTGTTACAACCTGATATTTATTTAAGGTTTACTAATTCTAAGCCATCTTCTGACACTCACTGCATTTGATTTCTCTTTAAATGGAAGCTGTAATTGTTGCATTGTGTCTTTTACTGCTGTTTTCACGAATCTGTGCTCCCTTTCAGCATAATCATTTTCCATGTGCAAATTTATTGATAAATCAAATGATTTACACATTTTCATTATCTGAGACTGATTGATGTTGGTTATCAGTGCATCAAAACAAACATTTCTTCCAATTCATCAGATGCTTCGGAATGAAAAAAAAATTCGATGGGATTTTTCTATCTGCCATTCCGAGATTAATAAAATAAAAAGGTTGATTCATCTACCTGTATTCTAGGGAGTGTCAATCAAAATACTTTAAAAACACAAATGAAGGCGTTATTTCCAGTGGTTTTATTATCTCTCTCCCTCTGCCCCTCATAATGGCATATTTGCACGTCAAAAGATAAGATCTTAAGAGCAGTCACTAATGTGTATGATTTATTGGACAATTCGAGAATTATTATTTTAATAAGTGGTTTGATTCACCATTTAATGATTCGCATTTATTTTTTAATACACGTTAAATGTGTATTCTTTTTATTGGAATTTGATGTGATTTATTCTAGGACTCCTATTTCCACTCGAGCGTACTCGATTATACTCGACTAAATAGACCTTCGCCACACAACGGCCCTACTTGTGATCGCTAGATGGTTTTCGATTCGATTCCGTCTCCAAGCTCATAAGTGGAAAGTCAATGGTCGATAAATCAGTGCACGAGTGTCGAAGCATATTAAGGTCCAATTTGGGTTCCTGATATCGTCAAAGATTTCACATTTGTCAAACGTGATTTTATGGTCTTTAAACCTATTGTTTAGCATGATCATCAGTGTTCTTTAATGAGGCGGGTGAATGTAAGTTTTTCATTTAGATAGACCTCATTCAAGTTCAGTTTTAGAAAAAACTTCTCTCTATGATCTCGAGAATTACAATAACGTAATTACGCTCTCTCATTTTTCCATTTTCATCGACGAGTGAAAGTATAATCGTAAAAATAAAAAAAACAATCGTAAAAAATAGGGGCTTGAAGTAATCCAATCTCCAAAAGTATAGCCACAAGTGCATCAAATTTTTCGACCGTGACCTGCTGTGCTGACGATCGTTTCCACCTTACCTTGCCACTAGGTTCAGTTAAATCCTTGTGTATCATCTTTTGGATAGCATGAATTTTCTCATTGTTTTGCGGCTAGGTAGCTTTGCAACTTTGTACATAGGAGTAGGTGTTTAATCTAATAGTTCTATAACTGAGTTAGCAGATTTCTGATTTCCTATTGTAAGCATTTTTACTCTTGATACGAGATAAATTGCGAATCAGCTTCTCCATCGCGTGCTGAGATTATGGTAATTTTCTCAGTTTTCGCTCCATTCATCTGTAATTTTTTCTTCTAATGACTAATTTTGATCTTTCGTCTACAGGCCTAATGGATCTCTTCCCTGATGTGAACGACGCAATCGAGATAGCTCTGAGTGCTCTCAAAATCAACACTCACTACCCCCTCTCAGCTCTCTTTACTCTCCTTGGATTTTTCATGGTGTTAACGATAGAGCAGGCTGCCCACATCTGTCAGAAAAAGCGTCGTAATGAATCTACTTCAAATGCAGAAGCCCCCCACAGTCACCACGAACACAGCGGTGGTCATTCGCACAATAATGAAATGATTCCTGAAGCTGGAAGTGATGGCTCTAGCTTTCAGATCATGCTCTTACTCATCTCCCTTTCCATCCATTCTGTCTTTGAAGGCTTGGCTGTGGGTTTACAACGAAGTGTATCTGAAGTGATCACACTGTTCTCCGCCCTTCTACTTCATAAACTCATCATGGCCACGAGTATAGGTAAGTTATCAAAAATTGATAAGACCTCCGCAAGGAAATGATTTTTTTCCCCAAAAGTCAGTCCTTTTATCAAGAAGAAGTGGGGGTAATTTTGAAAGGTCTGGTCATTCTTTTAAGTTATTAATGAACCGTCTAACCCTCGACTGCTTCAACATGAGTTCGGACGACGTTTGGAGATATGTTACTTGGAAGTGGTTGAAGTTATACATTCCGGTGCATCTCCTTTTAGAAATATAAAAGACGACACCGTTTGCCAACTCCACCGTGCTATTTACATGGGTCACGTATTCTTTCATTTTGTAATAATTAAAGTGTTTAAAGTAGATCTAAGCCGTATTTTCCGATTTCATCTGATGTATTTGGATATTTGATAGTTATTAAGTTAAATTAACATCATCATTTTCGGTTTTAATTTCGAAAGAGAATCATCAAACTTCCTTCACCAATACGATGCCTTTATCGTTTTCCTTTAACTAATTTCTCACTAGTTAGATCACCTTCCTATAATTCCTCACATCGTCTTTTGGGTCGAGTTCGTTCATTTTTCCTATATTAAAAGTCTAAGATTATTAACGCTTATTTCGCCCACCAGATCGGCACTGTCCTCTCTAACCAACAATCTACTCTCACTGACTTCCAATTTTGCATCTTATTCTCTCCATTGTTGTTGCGGACAGAACTCTGAAACAGTTCATTCTCGTACCTACCAAAATAGTGCTATTCAGTCTCTTTTTGAGTACATTGAAACCGCATTGTAGTTATGTGGTTCTGGGATGGATCCTGGCCACACAAGTAAGTTGCTATTTTATGAAAGTTATAGAAGACACTAGTCGTTGAGATATAACACATTCTTAAATTAGGGTAGATTGAGTCTTCCGAAGATTTATTGGGTTCATTCTCGCTTCAGCTTCTCTCCAAACCTAGAATCTGGGTCTTTTTTACTCAAATCGTAGTTTGAGATATTGTGATGCTAATAATAACGTAGCTATTTCAGCTCTTTCTCAAGAATGTGAACATTCCACATTTTAATGGCTCCCTGAGCTTTAAAAGATTGTTAAGTCGGACTAAATCTGCTAACTTTTGACAATTTTCGCTACAAAATAATTGGTAGAAGGCTAGATTAGGACGTAAAATCTGTATTAGGGAGATCAAATTTGGTGCGCCCAAACGCTGGAAGTGATAAATATAATTTGTTATTGTTAGTGACGTTTGGGCACATAAGCTTTATAAACGTTGACCTCAGACTGAGGTCAGCTTAGGTTACAGACTTATTATATGACATCAAATACTGGGGTGAAGGGAACAGTCAAAAGGTCGAAAATGTTATTTAATATAAGGCAATAACGTATATAGTTGAAAAAAATTAGAAACATCAATCTTAAATCGCTTTTTTTTATTTTAGGCTTCTCTTTGGCAGCATCTTATCAGCAACAAGGACATGGAATCGCGCGCTCTCAATGGATGGGAGCTCTTTTCTTCTCTCTAGCTTCCCCTATTGGCGTTCTAATCGGTTGGGCCCTCATTGCACAGCGTTCCTCACCGGCTCTCCTCATGGCTATTGCAGTTCTCCAAGGTCTAGCCTGTGGAACTTTCTTCTTCGTTGTGTTCTGCGAGATGCTTCCACATGAATTTGGTGAGAATGAGGAGATGGACATTAAGGACAGATTTGGAAAGATTGCTTTTCTGATTCTGGGCTTTGTTCTCATCGCCATGTACATTGCCTTTGGACCGGAATGAAGTATGAACATATGTGAATGTGTTTATATTATTGTTGTTATTGAATTATAACTCTAGAGAAACTCCTTAACCTTGTTCTTCATGTGCATCTAAGACAGTTATTTATATATTCCTGTGATTCCTACACCCCCCCCCCTCCCCTCCTGACCTCTATTTATTTCTCAAATACCGATGAATTGACATGCATTGACCTAAATATAGACCAATGAGAAGCTACCAGGCCGAGATATACTCAATTTTATAACCCATACTGTAGAAGAGGGTAGTGATCATTGTGGCAAGATTGTCGTATCCTCTTAAATGTGTGCCCCTTTATTCCTATAACTCCAATTTCCATATTCTTTTAGACCTAATACTCCTTCATTCTGATGTCCATTTATACATTTAGACCACGCTTCATACAAAAGTACTAAATTTAAGATTAGAACACAAAGATGCAAAGCTTCAAATGCTACACTATGCTCCCACTGGGAGAGTGGGATTTGAAAATTGCACTCCTGAAGATTTATTAGCTTAGTTCGTTTGATAGAAACATTAATTTAGAAGGTTATTGAGTAGAGTATTTTACTGAATGCAGCTCTTAGGAACGATGGTTCGCATTCACATGTGCTTCGTAGTAGCATATTTTATAGACCGGTTCTAATTTATGTTATACCAGAGGAAAATATCCATTCATAGACACTTTCAGGATTGAGTGGCGACGCAACTTCGGAGCTACAACTAAAGGAAAACAAACCAATTGCACGAGTAAACTGCAGACTAATTACCACAAGACTGCGCTTAAAATCTAGCGGACTCTGTTCCTTTACGTAAATTATGAGCTCTCGCAAGAGATCTGGTAGTCTCTATCCGAATACCTTGAGTTCCTTTTTTCCTCAGATGGCAAGTATCTACGTCATGCTTTTACACTTTATGAGTTTTCATTGTCGCTTTAATACTACCCAAAAAGTCTTGGGAGCTTTATTTTCAGGTATTTATAAGCATATTTATAGTAACTCCTATGCGACGTACAAAATTTAAGACAGGCATCTCATAAAATATAGCGCATTTTTGGTAAAAGTAGCGATTAACGGGCCAAGCCAATTTTGTATAAAATCACATTCCTCTTTACAATTCAGCGAGTCAAAGTTGAGTTAATTTAAGTCTTAGGGAATGCGGAAGGATGCTCATTCTATCACCGTGGCAATGGGTGATTATCGAGCAAATCTGAGAGCTTCGTGATAGGAGGTTTGAGGAGTGTTTTTGCAGTCGTACTAAGCAGTAAAAATATTGGAGAGCTACTTTAAGTCATTTATGTTACATGGGATGTTTAAAACAAAGATTTCATGTTATAATTTTTTCAACAAATTAACTGAAATGAATTAAAATGTGAATAAAGATTTATAAGTGAAATGATATAACACCTATCTGCGCCGTCTAGTATTGTTTAAAATGTGAAAGTTTTGGGTAAATATCCCTATCCGTCAAAAATCAACTGGACTGTTAATTTGTGTACTTCCAATTATTTAAAAATTTTAATAATTACATTCCACAGGAATTTCACCTTTGTATTTGTATGTCTAGATGGTCCACCACACTAGACTCTTCGGGTGATGTAAAACCTTGACCTCATACGTGACTACTTTGGCCTTAGAGTTGAACAGAATGTCTGTATTAAGTTGGTAAATCTCTATTGGTTTTTATATTGTAAACTGAATTATTCTCCTAAATTTGGTCCTACATTGAAATAAATATGATGCTGAATGTAAATGAAGTTGAAAAACTATACTCGTCTAAAATGTTGATTGAAGCATGCACAAAAGCAAAGAAAAAATGTGGGTAATCTTTATTGGTTTTCATAACTTTTTTGTTTCTAATGCTCGAAATCCTGGAATTTTGCTCGTTGGTAGCTCATGGGAGGCGTTTAAAAATCCCTTTTATTAAAATTTATTGGTGAATAATCTTGGCAGCCTTCTTTTGTTAATAAAATGTTTGAGATTGGTGGTTATCGCTAAATATAGACCAATCTGAATTTAATTGAGCCAATAGGAGAGGATTTCTTCCACCAAATAGAATTTAAATAAGAGATGGAAGTGTGATCAAATTTCATCTCAGTAGAATACTTCATATAAGCGGATCTAGATGTAAGACTGCGCAATTTGTGATTGTGTCTGTCGAGGAGAAGATGAATGTATACAAATTATTACACTTTTTCCTTAACGATATTATTAAAATGGTTATCGTATTAATGATCAACCTGGTGTATGGCGTTTTTGTGTGAATTGATTTAAAGTGTCAAATTATAAAAGAGAAATTTCTTTTTTTCCTCTACTGTTATTTTATGGACATTTTGGGATTGGTAGCAGGTGTTACGTGGTTTTAAAAGGAACTCAATATTTCGGAAATTGATGCAGAAAATATTCTCAAAAGTAGATAAATTTGAACAAAATTTGGAAAAGCAGCAAGAGAAACAGATGGAACGTAGAAAAATTATACTGCAACAACAATAGGAAAGCTCCTTGAAAGTAATGGAACAGTGTACGAAGCGTCTGAGCCTGAATCTTGGACAATCAAAAATTCCTTCCTAAATCGTGTCCTGAAAATCCTGTTTTAGGGATCAGTGAATTTCACCGTAATCCAAAAGCGAATCTTACTTTTAATAACCGGTTTTATGAATGCAGAAGTGCGGTCAGAAAAGATTTGGCTGAAATCCCTTAGGAGAAAAGAGTTAAACTCCTTTTTCGGCAATTGAAGACTGCGGAACACAAGAAGCTAAAAAATTACATTGGTCCAAAGGAACTGGATCACTTCAAGTTCGAGGAAGCAGTGACCATCCTCTGTGAACTGTTCAGCGAAAAATCATCGAAATTTCTCAAGTGCTTCAAATGTCTGACTTTGACTAAGAGGCCTGATGAGGATTGGACTGATTACGTTATTCGGATAAACGCAAATCTATTTAAAATGATCACTTTAAGTGCCTTTTACTCCCTTGTGGTCTGGGGGATTCCTGCTATACGGGTGTCCGTGTAGAACTTCTTAATATGATTGAACAAATTCACAATATCACCTTACGGGACTTAGGTGATGTCGAAGACTGGACACCGTCCTGTATGACTCAGCTAATGATCCAGCAGAATGCCGGTGAATATGGTAATGTCAGAAGAATTGCACAATTGTCCAGGAAGGAGAACAGGTAGGAAAGTATTTCAAATAAGAAACCACACGTGATTGTGTTGGTTATGTGGCGAAAAAAACTTGCAGAGATTGTCCTTACAGAAGTTACATTTGTAATGTCTTGGAAAGAAAAGACATTGTTGGAGTTAAGATAATAAATAACGATTGGCAGCTCACACCAATTCTAGAACAGAAGACCAAAAGCTGTTTTTGGTCAAAATGTGTTGATCAGACCACAATGAAGATTGAAGCGAGTAAGAGAGGGGGGAGGAGAGAGCTGAGGGACGTAGGCGAAAGGCGGAAGCGTAGGAGCCGGTAACTGACATACAATGACGGTGTTATATGAGTCACTTGGGTAAGGACGCACGAGAACATGAATGCAGATGTACCTTTAAGTGGAACAAGGCCGTTATAGAAAGGGGGGAATCGATAGGCGCGTTCAGACATGACACGTAGGGGTTTTGCGTCATAGGGACATAAAAGACGTCAATGTGGCTTCGTGGACGAAAAACTGAGGTATTGTCATCGAAAATGCGAATAAAGAGTAATTCTGGAAAAAATTGTGTTATCCTTTAACACAAAGAAGCTTAACGCCGGAGCGATATCAGGGATCATTTGAAAGAGAAGGTTGTGGGAAGGCATTCTGGATCTTATTTCTCAGTATTGTCAGTTCAACCTATGAAGTCAGAAGTTCTAACGGGCGGCAGTACGTAGCCTTGGTGATCACTGATAAGGAAGTCCAGTTGTAGTTGGATACCGTCTCTGACATCGCTTTGATCTCAAAAAAGACATGGAGAACCTCGGCCGGTCCAACATTGAAATCAACAAAACCATATAGTCCGAAATACTTCTGGTTGCGCCTTAAAATTGGAAGGTGAACATGACCGTCAAGTTTGGTATGGTGATCAGCAAATTACTACACAATGGTTCGTAACAAATCAACCTGACTTATCATCTTCAGGGTCTGGATTGGTTGAACGAATTGAAGTTGCTGGAACAGAACACCAATTTCCTTTCCGAAAAGTTCTCTGTCACTCAGGCTAAGAAAGCGAAATAAAAATCACAGAAGAATTTCAGTGAATCTGTTAATGAAACAGATATGAGAAATAAATCCGATACTGGAACGACTGAAGATGAACAGAACACAGTTAAACAATTTTCTTCAATAGAGACAGCAGAAAATGAAAGCAAACCTGTTCCCGAAAACAAATGCAAAACCAGTTATCCGTCCGAAGCACCTAGTTCCCTTCTCAAAGATGAATAGCCACTACGTCTTGGGAGAATTGGTATGATACAACCGGTATTCTATTCATATTGGGTTGCACCAGTTGTGATTATACGAAAACAGAGTAATAGCGTTCGTTTATGTACCGATTTTTTCTTCGCAGGCCTGAATATGACACTGAAGATAGCTACCATCTTCTTCCTCTTACTGAGGATGTATTCGTAACTCTTAGCGGTTGCACTTGTTTTGTGAATTTTGATTTATTAAAGGCTTATCTACGGGCCGAGGTCGAACCAGAATTCTGTGAATATTTGATCATCAATGCGCATCGGAAACAATGTCGGTTTACTGAACTTCAATTTGGGGTGAAAACAGCCCCTGCTACCTCCCAACATATAATGGACAATATGGTCAGTGGACTAAAGGGCACAGCTACATGTCTGGACGATATCATGGTAGTTGGACGAACTGAGAAATAATAACCTTGGAAGCGAAATGAATGTCTGTTTGAACGCATTACCGATTATCGTTTCAATCTGAGGCCAGAGAAGTGTGAGTTCTTGAAATTCATAAAATATTTTGGCTCCATTTGGGACTCAAGAAGTCGCCATCCTGATCCTGAATGAAATCGAGTTATTGAGAATATGCCATCTCTTACTCCAGCAGTTTTCTCCATTTCTTGCATGAAGTTCGTGGACTATTGAATTCTTTCTTTCAGAAAGACTGTTTGGTACCTGTTCGCCAACTGTCAGATAATTGTGACTCATGAATCCCGTTCGCTGACACTTGCAGAAAAGAACTAAGGAAAAATTTAGAAGGAAGCATTTGCACTGTCTGTGCCGTCTTCACTTAACTCTTCTAATAATTTTTAGATTAAAAAAAAGCATTCTAACCGTCTTCAGGTGTAGGCAATAATTTTGGCAGTATGTGGTTTCAATATCAAATATCGGAGGAACACTGAATCTAGACAGGCTGATGGTCTATCACGGCTAATTCCGAATCAATAAACATCGATGAAAGAAACCGTCATCGCCAGCATACCTCTGCAAAAGTACGTATTCTGTATTCTGGCAGATCCATATCACTAGAAAAGCCATGAATTTTTTTGTAAACGAAAGAAGACTTGTTGGATCTATTCCACCGTCGTAAGGTATTATCTACTGTCGACATTTGTCTGAGTGCTTAATGAGAGAGTTGTCATATCGGCTTCACCGTAGCAAAGAATTCTTAGACAATTCCACTCTAGTCATCCAAGAATAAATCGAATGTAAACGTTAGACAGAGGATACACGTACTGGTCGGGAATGAGCAAAGAGATAGAACTGCTTGTCAAAGGCAATCTCAGATGTCAGAACGTTGCTAGAAGCCCTTCATGTGGAAAACCAATGCATTAGTCCTCAAATAAGACACCATGGTGTAGAGCCCACGTTGATATTGTTGGCCAATCAATGGTGTTGCCTACTTACCATTGGAAGACTCACAATCCAGATTGATAGAAGTAATATCAATGCCATCAACCAATACTGCAGCAACTATTAGGGCCCTTGATCGCAGCTTCACGGCGCATAGTTTCCCAGAAACCCTAGTTTCAGACAATAGAACACAGTTCTGTTCGTCCTATTTCGAAGAATATTGCAGACAGCGAACTACTTATCACACCTGTACGCCACTATATCACCTTGATCAAATGGTTACCAACATATTCAAAAGGTCCTTGCCGAAGGCAGAAGGTGAGGCAGTGACGGAGGAAGTTACTAGAAAGTCCATGCTGACCTACAGGATGAACACTCATTTGATATTATGTGGTGAATCGCCTGCAGAACTATTAGTGAGAAGAACAGTTCGAATCATCAACAGTGCAATTCTCCCGACGAATAAGAAGGACGCATATGTAGACGAGATTAAAGAGGAAAATAGGTTAAGGTTTTATGGGACAATGTAGACCGAAATTGGAGGGGACAGATTATTCAATCAACCAACAGAGATATTCATGTAAATTGATATGTATTACAATTTGATAAAACACGTTTTGGATAGATTTTAACTGTTATTAGATTTTGATTGGCTCTTCTGAATAATTTATATCATGTTTTATTTCACGTATTGAACAAACGTGCTACATATAAGAAAATAATATTTACCCAAAATGATTTTCATGTTTTACGAGTGCAAAACAGGTACCGGACAATCTTTCAAGGGTCCTTGAAAGAAATATACAGATACGAGAAAACATTGTGGCTGGCGATAGGAGCTCGACCACGATACCCGCAGGAGATTCAGCTGTGCGTTTGCGCGTTTGCACATAAATACCTGAATAGATGTCAATGATCACGACATGACATCGATGACAAGTCATGACTGAAGTCTAACAAAGAAATGTTTGGTATATAAATTTAATTTATTTAAAAATATATTGAGATGGCCTCCCGCCACCTCCATACCGATCTAAAGACATGAGTGACTTGACTTACTCCATTTATTCTATCGATGTCCCTATAACTTTATTAATGATATACTTAGCTCCATTACTCTCTCGTTGTTTATGATTCTTCTCAGTGAACCTTGACGAAAATAACTCTGCCTATTTTGTGAAGGCAACATGTTAGAAGGACTCCAAACGGAGGCCCCAAAAGTCTTAGCTACCACTCGTTTCCACAACTTCAAACCATCCATTAACTAATTAGTTTAATCAAATGAGGATCTAAATAAATACGGATGCCTAAGGTTTTTCAAAATTATTCAACAAATGCTACTTTCATTATAAATTTTCCAAGCCCATTAGTAGAAATGTTCACAGAAATAAGTTCGGATAGCAGGAAGATGTCCTAGAGCAGTTCTTTCGATCACCCACTCTTGTTGACTGGAGTGATAGAAAAGAATCAGCAATTGATGTGCAAAAGGTAAAAGCACTTCATTTAAAAATCACCTGCCAATTATTTATCTGTACAATACCTATTTTAAAAGAATGAATATTTGATCATATTTAATTTCTGCCTATCAGAAAATGTTTCTATATTTTCTTAGGTAACGGATAGTTCTGTTTCTAAGTGCCCATAGATTGTATCATGCTCAATAATTCATGAGTTCGATTTCATTTCCGATTTTTAAATTTTAAAATGCAACACCAAAATGATAAAAAATTAAGGAAATTATAGAATAAGATGTGAGAAATTGACATATCAAAAGCATTAAATAAAGAAATCAACATGCGTTAATATGATCATAAAAGCAAATGTCGGCGCGTTAAATTATTAAAAAATGGTCAATAGTAAAGATTAATAAATAAAACACCAAAATTTTTGACATTTAAATTGTAGTATTTTAGAAACTAAACACGAGATATGACATTTGTTGTGTTTAACTGCACTAAAGTTTGGCGGGTTTTGTTCCTCAATACAATCGCCATCAATCCGTTAAAATGTCCACTGATCCCACTTATGCTCCCTTTTTCGGAATTATGGGTGCCACCGCATCAATTGTCTTTTGTGGTACATTTGATTTAGTAAAATTTATTTCTTTTCAGCATTCGGTGCGGCTTATGGTACTGCTAAGTCTGGAGCGGGTATCTGTTCAATGGGTGTGATGCGGCCTGAGTCGATCATGAAGTCCATTATTCCAATTATTATGGCTGGTATCGTTGCTATTTACGGTTTGGTCGTCTCTGTCGTTATTGCATCAAAGGGTGACAATATGAAGAGCATGGATTTGTAAGTTAGATTGACAATACTGATGACGTGTACCTTAGATCCCTTAAGCAACTCGGTGCAGGACTTAGTGTAGGGCTATGTGGTCTTGCGGCCGGATTTGCTATCGGTGTTGTCGGTGATGCTGGCGTTCGAGGAGCTGCTCAACAACCTCGTCTCTTCGTAGGTATGATCCTGATTCTCATTTTCGCCGAAGTTTTGGGATTGTACGGTCTTATCGTGGCTCTTATCCTCTGTAGCCAGTAACTTAAAAGATTATCGTGCATTCTATCTCATTATCCTCTTGTTATGCCTGGTCCTTTCTCGTTTTTCCTCTTCTTCCCTAGTATGTTGTAACTAGCGTTTGTTGATGACCTCATATATACCTATATTACAGACTCTCCTCTTTCCGCATTCCATCAAATGTGACCGTAATCTCCAACCCCTTGGTTTTTTAATAGCAAGCTGATATTTGTGTATGTGTAATCGTGGTCGCTTAAATTTCCTTTGTGGAATTTAAGCATTGTTGTGATCATTGTTTCTCTCTCTCTCTGCTATGTAATAATTTATTGAATTGCGAATGAACTTTTCTCTATCCATGATCATGACACTATTGGACTAAATATTTCTCTGACAACTAGAAGATTTTGCTCTTTTTCCGCTCGGATACTGTGTTTTCAGTTGTATTAATTTTTGGGCACTTAGTAAGGTCATATTTTGTTGAAACTTGTATTTGTTTACTGCGCTTTTTACTAATTTTTTTTTTTGAACTCGATTAGTATTGATGCATTTTTTAAATTTATTTTTACCATGTGGTATTTCCGTTTTTATTGCTAGTTTTCATTTGATATTAATCGAGTATGAAACTGTCGCTATTGCCATTCGATCGATATGATGTGCTAATGATTCACACCACTTACAGCGTGCTTGATTCATGTGTGATTTGATTTCTTAAATTGGTGAAATATTTGATGTAATATCACTTTGGTAGTTGAGTTGACGTAAAACAGCCGGGCAAAATTTCTGATTTCGCTCTGCATGATTGGCTAGGCGATCGATGTGTACGCGTTTTCCCAACCGGCCTGCCCATCTGCATCTAGCTCTCGCCCTTTTCTGCAATCAAGTTGGTTGAGGATTGTGATTGTATTTGCCAGCTCTTTACATATTTAACTGTTGGTGATCTGTTATTAATATTGTGTAGGACGCATGAAATAAAAGCCTTGACATTCGCTGTTCATTTGATTAACCACCCAGAAAGGCATTAATGTTTTTAATTCCCGAGATTTATTGTAACTTGCTCTTCCAGATGTTTAAGTGCTGTTTTTTAAGCAATTGAGCCTTTTGATTACTGCATATACTCCGATTATTCTGTGTATGAAAACTGTCACTCTTTGTGGAGGTCTTGTGATTTTAGGGCATCCTGTTTTATCGGTTTCGCAGGCCTTTTAATTATTCTAATGAATCATGGATCAAATCGAATGTTGATCCATTATCATTAGCGGTTACGGGTTCGGTACTCATCAGTACCATCCACCAAATAGTTTTATTCATCGTAAAGTGTAATGGGATGTGTGTTTTACATCAATGAGACTGCAGGATAGTGTTCATCTGCTGAAGATGGGTGTTGTAAGCCATTTTTCTTTGGCTGACTTTGAACTTTGACGGCTTACATATTTAACTTGATCAATCATAAGGGTTATTTTATTAGTCATTTCGTTCAAATGTAAATGAGACTATTAAATGTTTTGGCTTCCTAAATTTTTTCTTGCATTATCCGGCGTAGGATTGGCTAAGTTATAGAATTATTTATCAGTGTAAAGTAAACTGACGACCTTAATGAAGGGGTTGTCGATTTTATTATGATGTTTTGCTTAACTGGATGACATAGACTAACGTAAAACTATCTTTTAAGCTAGCTGCCTAACTTTTAAAGCATAGCGAACTTGTAGAGTATTGATTTTCTACTTAGCATTAGCGTTAGATTTATGTGAAATTGTGGTACCCACACGCCAATAGAGAGAGAAAAGCGAATTTGTCAAAAACGGACCAAGGTGCACTTAACCAGTTGTTGTGGTGTTGGCTACCAATCATTTCAGACTTACGATCTCTGATAAACACTGACTAAAACTGTTTATATTTTTCTCCCAGCGATGCAGTATAGAAACGAGAACTGTGTAGCTCTATAAATTCATCAGCAGAGCTGAAATAATCAGTCCAAATTGATCATGCCATTTTTTGGATAGTAGAGTTTGTAAAGCAAATAATTTGGGCACTTCGTAAAGATCCACTTAACTATTTTTATTTAGAGAGTTGGTTAAAGAGGATTAGTCACCTTACGTCCTTAATGCCCAAAGCAATGGAAGATTGGCACACTCTCAGTTCACCTTGGAGTAATTGTTAATATTGATAGGGGTCAATAATGTATAGTCTAACTTATCTACAGGAGCTACAGTCTCCTTAATTTGCTGCTGGCTCATCAATATTTCACATGACAAGAGCAGGTAGTGTTTTGTGTTAGACTTACTATAATCAAAATTCAGATTATAGACATTTCGACGAGTTTTGTCTGTAAGGCATTGAGAACGATGCAAAAAGGCTCCAGGGAGAGAACGTACTATCTAACATAACATTTTTGAATGGATAAATGGAACATATTTGAGGGAAGTAGATCGTGCTTGTATTGTCGTGTCTTACATTGAGTCTGGAATAGGCATATTATGACATCCATGCATACAGTCCTCGTCTCCGTGATTAGATGAGGTTTTCAGACTAATCTATCGTCATCACCTATCCTATCTCGACTGCATTCTTATGACCCCGGAGTTGGACTGATCGCCAAAGTTAAGGAATGAAGTGTCACTCGTTATTGTTGCAGCAGTCTCCTGAGTTGCTAATGATAGGGAGGTAAGAGAACGTCTTAGAAGTTCTCTCTCCTTTTATGAGATAGAGACCCTCTCTTCGGAATAAACCACCACTGATACCCATAAAGTAAATATTTTCAACCTCTCTTCCGATTTCTAACTTTGGGCGCACTGGTGTTGATAATTTAGCGGTTCTGCGACGAGACTTGACCATACTTGGTTTTACGATTATCAACTTAATATTGTGGGTATCCCAATTAGCGATTCCAATATCACGATAGGAAGTCGATTTTGTATAGCGACATTAGATGATGGGTAGATTAGCGGTATGAAGACTCTAATCGTACATCCACCTAGAGTAATTAATGATTAAAGCTCGATGAGACAACTAGATGAATTTATCTAATTGATAGGAGACTGATAAAACTCAAAACCCCAGAGTTGTTTTGTCTCTGGATATGCAATTCCCCACAGGTGGTCTCCCATCATCTTTATCAGTATCCAGGTCCACTCGCCTCCCTATAGCTCGACAGTGGGATCAAATGCTGTCATCGCTCCGGTGGTGTTTTAATCAGGCATCAATAACGTGAGGATGGCTTTATCCAAATAAGTAGTCCTTGTTGGATTAATGAAGTGTCTTGGAGAAAATGCATTCTGTCTCACTCTTATCTTTCAGGATCTGAGTCAGCTGTAGCCTAACGACACCTAGTAGGTACATAGATTCTAGCATTACAGAAGTGCAGAAAGAGTCTTACTTTGCAAACTTATCATTGTCGTTAGATGATATATGTTGAGCTTGCTAAAGAAAAATGCTCTAGTTCTGGGTAGATGAAAGGCATGAAAGCGTCCTCATGGATGAGTGAATTGCATGCTGTCATCACTCTATTTACCAGAATTTGTCATTATTATTCACCAAACATACATTTTCGATCTCAAATAGTATCCTTTGTCACTAGCGTCAACAAAATCCAATCTTTTATTGAGCTTAATTGAGGGTACTTTATGAGGTCGTTCACTGTTGACTTGATTTTTATTTCGGTTTGGATTTAACAGTTTCATTAAGGAAAGGAAAGTCTCATGACTGGGTCCTATTTTGAAAATGTGCAATGTATACAGCCACATAATCCCATGGTGTGTTATTAAAAATGGATATGTGTCAATGGTCGAATGTGAAAGATAACTGTGTTTCACATAATATACAGTTTTTGTGACGCTAAGTGTTTACTTGTCAACCTGGAGCTCTCATCGCATATCATAGAGGGGAACCCGAATGCAAGATTTCCATTCAGGTTCTATAGTGTACTCCCACTTTAGTGGTTAGAGTATGTTTTCTCCACCGAAATCGAAAATATAAATTATAAATAAATTTACTTTAAGCTGAATTGTGGCAATCAGACGCAACCTCAATAAAATAAACTAGGTCACTCCATGATTTTTGAATTCATGTGATCTGATAATTGCGAAACCTCAATCATAGTAATGCGAGGTGGGGACGGAGGAGCATAAATTTTGAGTTTTTGAATAAAATTGGGGGCTGATCACTTACTTTCTTGTATCAAAATGGAAGAAATAATGATAAGGAAATATTCAAGTATCCAAGTGAGAATTTTTTAATATTAAAAAGCGCATCAAACAACGAAAACAAACATGACACAAGGCCGCAGAGTTCGTACTTTTTTTCTCCGACTGGGCAATTCACATCCCGCTCGTGGCCTTCAAATTATCCATCTTTTTTATAGGTTTGCAATCTTGTCGATGTGGATGCAAATTAAATATTAGGGAATTGTGACTTGGTGGAACCCAATAAGCAAGATAATCAGATAATTCATCTCTTTTACGGTGATGGAAGACGAGAGTCAGAGGGAAATGTTCATGAAGTTGATTGCGAAATTAATCTTAAAACAAATCGTAGCGGAGAGGAGGGTGTTTTTTTAGTACATTCAATCGTCGAATATGCTATTTGTGGGCGCTGCTAAAGACGACTGGAGAAGTCATACCACAATGTAAGTTGGTAATCGCAAATCTTATCCAACTTTCCAATAGAAGACCTCAGAAAAAACACAAGTGCTGGCCCTCTAGCTATGAATCTGCAATTTATAAGTTAAGCTTATGCAAATTGAGATACTATCAAACAAATAATATTTGGATTCCGGACTATGTAATTTCGAAAATATATGCAAGTGAAAACCTTTTTTTCTAAAAGAAACGGTATATAATGCAATTGTCTAATCAACAGCTGTAGATGGTCTGACTAGAAGAGAATTTTATTAGAGGAAAGGTACATAATGCAATGGAATGCAGGTGCTTGAACCTAAGTAGTGGGGGAGAGAAGGGAGTATGGGCGTATTAGAAATCCAAACAACTTGTGAGTTGTTGGTCGCTTTTTAGACTTTCTAATAGTATCCGCAGTACCTTGGACACTAGTTGATATTCAATGCCGGGCATTCATGTGATTGGGTGGATAATACAGCCATTCTGCTTGACTGATGAGATCACAAGCATAACCGTACTGGCTTATCATAACAGCTTCCGGACACATACAACCTTCAAACTAAGTTGCAACTGAACTTAGTACTTTGGCATTCCCAAAGAATGTACATATTGACTCATGTGCTCTTTTCTAACTGTCATATAATTAGTTTTGGCTGTTCCTTAGAAAAACAAAGGACTAAAACAGATAATCAACTGCGTTTTTTAACATGATCCCGTTTCACTCAATCTGTGTTGGGATTTATTCCCTACTCTCCCGATTTCTAATTTTTAGCCTACTTATCTCTTCCCCTTTATTTTTTACAGTGATTCAACATATTCTCGGTCTCTACTCGACTCTTTGTCTTCTGAATCGATAAAAGTCGTTGCATCCTGTTAACTTTGAGGTAAATCATTAGCATTGTAAGAAGATATTTCCAATCTCAGCATATTTAGACTTCTAAAAATAGTTATACTAACTTGACTGAGTACTATTTTATAACCATGGTTTGACTCTCCTATGTATGTCATTCTTACTCGCATTCCATCATATCAAAGGCACGAATGGAAATTTCAATTTTTATGTTTTTTCTTCATTTCATCTCGATTATGAAAATAAAAATTAGGAGTGGGAAATGTTTGGCTTAGGCATCTTTACTTATAAATACAACTCCCGTTAATACAAGCACGCATCGAGAAAATGTCAATATTTATAATGGCAAATGCATCATGTGAATTTTGTATATTGTTTAGCCTTTGAGAAAGTCACTAGGTTCATGTAAATTAGACAAAATTCGATTATCTATATAAAGACCTTTTTCAAAATGCAAATTCGCATTCCTGTCGCGCCTGATCGTGAGAAACTTCATTCTTAGTTTTGTGATAAAGTGGTATCTGAGTGTTAAAGTCGAGATTGTTACTATGGTTTAATAGTAGTTTAAATCACCCAAAAACTTGAATTTTTGTGAATGTGCTTTTACGGCTAGAACATTGTTGTTTTTAGAATTTGCTTAGAATAAACGGAGCAATTTAACTATGAAGGGATAGAGATTTAATATGAAGCACTTACTCATACGAATACAAGTATATTTTTCACGAGGAGATAATACGATGGGAATCTCAATAAGCCAATAACATTTATTAGTCAAATTGAATTTAAACGTCTTAAAATAGACTAACGCTATTTTCAAAATGTTGATAAACTTCCTTATTTACTTCTTCAGCATTCAATTCTTAGTATTACCGAGGTCAGCATTCATTTCATCTATTGAAGTTTACGCCAAACGATACGTCGCATTACGACTGTATCATAAGTCAATCTAAAGAAAGAAAGAGAAACGCGAGGTCATCATCAAACTACAATGCTAGACCTTTTCTTAATACCGATACATCTATTTGTAAATACTTGATCATATAGCGAGCAAACCAGAGGCAGGCGTGAGAAAAAATTTTATTATGATAGGATATATGGGCGAGTTAACAGTTGATGAGGGAATGTCATATGGCAAATGAATTCATAGAGAGATTTGTAAATGGAACTG
Source organism: Hymenolepis diminuta (assembly GCA_900708905.1). NCBI lineage: Eukaryota > Metazoa > Platyhelminthes > Cestoda > Cyclophyllidea > Hymenolepididae > Hymenolepis > Hymenolepis diminuta. The sequence goes on along the minus strand of CAADRB010000013.1, from coordinate 1,577,826 downwards.
GACGACTGAAAATTTCTTCTATTCAATTGAAAAGTTTTGAGACAAGTGGGCTTTCGTGGGTTCGTCATTCGAGAACATTTTGCGATTGATGATTATAGGAAGCATCATATCAGATATACTAAATTTGCTGCTTAATAATTTAAACGAAAGGCAAAATATGCATGATTATGTATTCCAAACGCCTTAGGATTAGAATTGATGTTAGCAGACGGGACGGGACGCGTATTTTCAAGAACTAACTAGTTTCACTTACGACATAAAATAGTATAAACGTGTAAACACTAAGGATTAATTAAACTTTGACACATATTGCGGCCTCAGTGTAATGGCAAAAGTCAAAGGAAGTAGGTTGATTAACGGTAGCTGTAAAGGAACATAAAAAGGAGAAACTGTTAAATAGAAGATCAGTTCAGGTTTGGACAGGTTGGTTAGAGGTCCTACGCCCATGATATCCCGTAATTTAAAGAGGATAATAACACTAATAGGCGGAAGGTAATGTAGTTTGTGAATCGAAGTTGTTCGTGTAATTCATCAGATACGTATATAAATAATAAATACGATGAATAAAATTGGATTTGCAATATTTAAATCAAAATAGACTATAATTCCATTTGGCAAAAAATGAATAGGACTATCTTAGAAAGTGATCTAAAATATGAAAAATTTTGTTTTTAGATATTACTTCAAGAACGATGGTATCGGTAATTGAATTGGTCTCGGCATATTCCGCAAACAAATTGCAATTTTATCTAGCTAAATATATAAATTTTATGACTTGAAACTTTAAAATTAAAATCTAAAAGTAAGATTAAGAGTTAAAAAATTAAAATAATAGTGTTTTTTATGATATTGGAGCTGTTTTAATTAATATTCACGTGCGATATTTTTTGAAATAAGTTTCACTTGGCCAGCATTGCTTTGGGCTGTCGAAGCACGTTGTATATTACTTGTAGAGTATGTCTCAACCACAAACTCAGGATAAACTTACGCGCATCGCTATAGTAAGTAGTGACAAGTGTAAGCCCAAAAAATGCAGACAAGAGTGTAAAAAGTCTTGTCCTGTTAATCGGATGGGTTAGTAATTTTCGTTTGTAATTGTTTTTTTTAAGGCAAATTGTGTATCGAGGTGACACCCACGGACAAAATTGCCTTTATTTCTGAGGATTTATGCATTGGCTGTGGTATTTGTGTGAAAAAATGTCCCTTCCAAGCGATTACTATCATTAACTTGGCCAGTAACTTGGAGAGTCAGATTACCCATCGCTTTGGTCCAAATTCCTTCAAATTACACAGACTTCCCATGCCCAGACCTGGAGAAGTTCTCGGATTAGTTGGGACAAACGGAATTGGTAAATCTACCGCTTTAAAAATTCTTCATGGCAAGTTGAAGCCAAATTTGGGTAGATACAGGGTTTGTTCTACTTGGCTAGTTTCCTATGCCTTCGTCATTCCTTGTCATTTAATTCGTATTTATTTCATTTCAGGACCCTCCTGATTGGACTGACATTCTTCTTTATTTTCGTGGATCGGAACTTCAAAACTATTTCACAAAAATCTTGGAAGATAACTTGAAGGCCGTGACTAAACCTCAATATGTCGACCAGATTCCAAAGCTTGTGAATGGCGTCGTGCAGGAACTACTCGATCGGAAAGATGACAAGGGTAATCAGGAGGAAATTCTTGATATTCTTGATCTCATTCATCTTACCGAACGCAAAGTCTCTGATTTATCTGGCGGCGAACTTCAGCGTTTTGCTATTGCCATGGTTTGCATTCAGAAGGCCCACATTTATATGTTTGACGAGCCCAGTTCTTATCTTGACGTAAAACAGCGTCTAAATGCTGCCATTATGATTCGTGATCTGCTCGATGTAAGTCAAACTTCTTTTCATTTTTACCCCCTTAAAATCTTTAGAAATCCAATTATGTCATCGCTGTTGAGCACGATCTTTCCGTGCTTGACTACCTCTCGGATTTTATCTGCTGTCTTTATGGCGTTCCGGGAGCTTATGGTGTGGTTACTATGCCATTCTCTGTTCGTGAAGGAATTAATATTTTCCTTGACGGTATGGTTCCAACTGAAAACTTGCGGTTCCGTGACACCCCTCTGGTCTTTAAGGTGATTATTCTTCAATTTCTTTAACTACTTTTCATTTGAATGAGTCGTGAAGTTTTGTTAATTTATTCAGGTCTCTGAAACTGGAAATGAGGAGGAAATTAAACGATCAGCACGATATGAATATCCAGCCATGACCAAGACCCTTGGTTCATTCAAACTCGAGATTTGCGCCGGTTCCTTCACTGATTCTGAAATCATCGTGATGTTGGGTGAAAATGGTACTGGAAAGACAACTTTCATCCGAATGCTCGCTGGTAATCTACAGCCTGATGGCGGTGTTAAGATGCCCCCCCTGAACATTTCCTACAAGCCCCAAAAGATTAGTCCTAAGACCGACAAGACTGTCCAGAATCTCTTCTACGAAAAGATTAGGACCGCTTTCACTCATCCTCAATTCGCCACTGACGTGCTTAAGCCCCTTCAAATGGAACGACTATACGACCAATATGTAAGTGTTGACGTGAACTATAAACTGCGTAGTTACCTGCTAGCTAATTACGTCGATTTTTGGATGCTCAAATCGCTTGTTGGTCACGTGATCTGATATAGGTATTGTTGTTTTTCTTGTAGGTTCAAAATCTTTCTGGTGGTGAGTTGCAGCGTGTGGCCATCGTATTGTGTTTGGGTTTGCCAGCTGATGTGTATTTAATTGACGAACCATCGGCTTACTTGGACTCTGAGCAGCGTCTCCATTGTGCCAAAGTCATCAAACGATTTATTATGCACGCGAAGAAAACAGGTTTCGTCGTGGAACACGATTTCATCATGGCTACTTACCTCGCTGATCGTGTTGTTGTGTTTGAGGGCACTCCTGGTGTCCATGCTGTTGCTACAAGGTAGGCGTTGTCTTCCTTACACTAAAATGGAAAGAAATTTCTGGCCGGCGACTCAGTTTGTTTTAACGTCTAATCAATGCATTGATTAGAATAGACGAGTGCAATACAAGCGATATTGTGTATGTAGGTTATAGCTCTTAAGCCCGATAGAGCACATCAGTGCTCTAATTACTGAAAGACTCACCTCTGAAGAAATTTTAATATAATTTGCATGGGAATTATTTTCGCACTAACACGTCTTTACTTAATTTTTTCAGTTGAAAGGCAGATGTGACGTTTCGTAAATATATTTTTGCTTTGTTTTGAAACTGAGATTTGTAATTGCAGCATTTATGCACTTTCAGTCACAATAACATTAAAATTTGGATCTCTATCTATCATCCGCTGTTTTCCACTCCTTGAATTAATCTACATTTTACCAATTATTTTAATGATGCTTTATGAACAAGGAGCCCCCAGCTTTCAGAATCAGATGTTCCAAAAGAAAGTCAGTGTAATCTGAGGACTTGGCTTTCAAGAAGACTGATTTTCAATTCAAACTCTGTCCTTAAATTTCTAAACTGCTTAATTGATAGTTCTTTCTACGAGTTAGGTTTGAAGTCTGTAGGATATGAAATTAATATGGAGGCGTGCTTCTCAACATGAAATTTCTTCCCTTAGACTAGTTTGGTTTGGTTTTAGAGATTAATGGAAGTTGCAGTAAGTATTTTGTTTTCAACAGTCCGCTCTCCATCTTAAAAGTAAACTTTTATTCTTTCGTTATGCTAAATGCCTCTTTCTTGTTTGTCTGTCTCTAGTCCGCAGAACATGGTATCGGGAATGAATCAATTCCTCCAGGCCTTGAATATCACATTCCGCCGTGATTCGCGAAACTGTCGTCCTCGTATCAATAAGTTGAACTCCGTGAAAGACATGGAGCAGAAACGCGCCGGAAACTACTTTTTCCATGAAGATTAAATGTGTTTGTATCCATGCATATTGTCTATCCGACTGCTGGCAGATTTTGAATAATCAGCTGATTCTCTTTGGTGTCTGCTGTTTCTCCTTTCCTCGCGAGATTTGTCTCCGTGGTGCTGTCATTTTTGAATAGAATAAAACGGGATCCAATTTTGTGGCTATTACATTTTAAGTGAGCTGTGGGTGTCAGTTTTTTAGGTCGCTCTGTCGATCTAACTAAGCAGTTCCTTCATTGGAATCACACAGTTCTTAGTATTGTGTATTTAACATTGAACTAATTATCGATATATCAAGGAAATAGCTCTATCAATAAGGATATCCTTTTGTTGTTTTTAGTTGTGTGACATTTGTTCTTTTAATTTTTGTGACACAACAAAAGGTTAGGCAATATGTGAATCATTTAATTTCTTAAAAAGGATTCATGTTGTATGAAATTGCATGCTCTATTGGATTAATGCAGTTCTTTTTAGTGTTCTCTGATGAATTTAGAGTCTCTTCTGCTGTCTGTTCAGAAACCGAGGACTTTGCTTTCGGCATTGTAAAATCGTCAGATATTGTAAATACTGCACGCTCGCCATTGTTATTGCCTAATTAGTCTACAAATTCCAGAATTCGATAGTAACACGTAATTGCCTTATTGATAGGCCTCACTCCAAAGTTGCACAAGGCAACGACCCTGCAATTTTGCAAGTTTTATGAATTTTCAAAAATAAATTGTTAATTTAATCCTTCTTGAATAAAACAGGTTCATTTTGTCGAGTATACAATTAAAGTGTCGGTAATTGCATCTATCTGTAATCTAATTATTTGACTTCTCGCCAAGTCCAAGAAAGCGGTTTCCGACGCTAGTCATGGATAGGGGGTAGCATTCTAGAGCTTCCCTGGTGAAGAAATCGGATTCTGTTACCTCTTTTATAAGTTATTTAACCATTGCGTTTGGCCATTACCGGTGAACATCACAGACGAGTACACTAACTACTGTGTCGCCGGCACATATTCAACATAAATAGCGTCCACTTACTGTCATTGAAATAACAACAGAATAAACAGGCCACTACTGACTGTAATAATGCTAGAGACTAACACCCTGCCCTGGCATATATCTAGCAATCTGGGATCCGTAGTCTCCATGCCATTCATCTATGTGCGCACTTTTCCAGGGCTGATTATTTAAATAGGAGGGATGTTACAAAGATCACTGAACTAGTTTTCTGTCAATATAACGGTATTTGAGATAAGAATTCATATTTTGGCTATGTAGTTTATTTTTCAACATAGATGTTAAAGATCTTGAATTTTTGTCGCTTACAGGCAAGGGAGGAGTTTATTTTACATATAAGGTGGTAGTTGTTTTTATGTTTGTGTCTGTCGTGTTGTAGAGCGCAGATCAACGGCGCAGATCCGATAAACAGCATATTCTGCTGAAATGAGTAAATGTTGATCAAGAGAGGGAAAGATAAATATGGGTTCCTCATAAAGGAGGTAGTAGGGTATTTCTATCCCTACTCGTCCCGTTCAATGGACCTTGAAATTACAATGTTCATGTAAGTATGCTTAATCAAGCAGACGAAGTCTTGGACAAATTTATAGAAGAAATCACTTTAATTTTTCCCATTATATCAGGTTGTAACAGAAGTTCTGTTCATTTTTTAAATTTGAATTAAAGTGAAAATATTGTCAAAAATACATTTATTTAGTGTTCAACATAATCACCATTTCTATTAATTACGTCTTGCCATAGGCTTTCTGATTCCTTCTTCATAGAATTTAGCCAGTTTGGACTGAAAAAAGAAACTGGTTTCTTCACTTTGACCTCTTCTCTTGAAGTAAGCCCTTGTCCCATTAAATGATTCTGTAAGGTCCTGGAAAGATGAAAATCGGTTGGTGCAAGATCGGGGGAATATTGTAGGTGATGCACGACTTCCCAGCCAAATTCTTCAACGAGATCTTGTTTGCTCTTGAGATGTAGAGTCAGGTACTTTCATGGTGCAGAATCACTCCTTTTCGGTTGATCAAAGAAGGCCGTTTTTCCTGCCGTTAACTGCTTTTAAAGGAGTTATCTGCTGACAGTAGACTTCAGATGTTATTGTCTGATTGTCATCCATTAGTTCATAATAAACAATTCCCTTCAAATCCCACCGAGCACACAAAAAAATTTTTGTCGGGTGCAGTCCACTTCTGTGTTTGGAAGTGGAATTGGCTTTGAACCACTGTCTTGACTTAGCCACCGTCTTTTGCGCTTAATATTGTTGTAAAGGATCCACCACTTCTCGTCACTGTCAGTTATGGTTCAGTCTAAGAAAGGTGCCTGAAGTTCACGAGGGCACATTGAAACAGAACAATAAGGCATAAAACGGAGGAAGGGGTCAATAATACTTTAATTGAAACTGAGAGCGTTTCCATGTTTTCAAAAGGAGAGAATTCGCCCTTAGATATCTAAGTGTTCCATCATCAACAGTTGACTCCCAGATTCCATGGGTGAGACCACAATGTCAAATATATGCAGATCTTGCTGATCGGTTGATCTATTTCCGTGGTTGGTCATGCCACCTAAATTGATTTGTACCTATTTACAGACAAAAACCGATAGATGAGATGAACAGTGATACATTTAACACAATTCAAAATCGACCTTTATCCCTATACTATTCCTCAATGAAGCTACCCTACTGTTTCCAGTTTTTAGATGCTTTCTCATGATTAAAACCATTTCGCTTTTGTTACTACTACTGCTATATTTAACAGAAACGCTAAATTTCCCGCGTGCTATTGGTATAAACGTGAACTTATGTGAGTTCATCGTTTTTTTCAAAAAAAAGATATTTGGCACAAATCAAGGCAAAAGTAAATTATTAATACTACTCTTGCTTAATAAGTAACAATTTAATTTTCTATAAATTCGCTCGAATTAGTCTCTAATGCTGACAGGAAGCAGCATCGCTCAATCAATCTAATTATATTTAAATTTTATGTTATGCTATGGTCATGTTAGATGTTTAATATCATGAAAATCACTTTTTTTCTCAACCATATGAAGAAATATGAAAAGAAGTTGTAAGACCGACCATCATAAATAAATAACCCGTCATTCAGCAATGGATGTCATAGACAAGAATTTGTTTACTAATCTAGAGGACAAATTAAGAAATTTGAACTCCCATTAATGAGATGTTGTACAACTCGATTCCAAAAATAAAGTGCAGTAAGATTCTTTGATACCTAGACTTTATTCACCTTTCTTTTGTTATTTGTTCAACTTACTGTTAACCGATCTCAATTGCTCTCCCACAATGAAAAATCGCAAACTTTTTCTTCTCTTCTCTGAATTATAATAATGAAAAATTTTTCCTAACATTCATAAGAAGGAAGAAGAAGATAACTGAGCTTGAACATGCCTTTAAAGAGGCTTCGGAAAACGTTATAACTTTCGATTAAGAAGAAAATGTTATTGAAAAGAGAGGTGAGTAAAATAAGCTTCTGAAAAAATTCAAACTTTCTTATCTGCTTTTTGGAGTTATTTTCACAGAAATTTGCGAACATCATTAGTCCTTTGATGCAACATTTTTTTAAAAGATTATGGAAATCTTGACATTGTGAAATAATTTGGATCAAGATTTCTACTGTGAAAACAACTGAATGAATCCATTCTAAACGGATGTTATGCACTACTTGAAATCAAATATTATAACTCATGGTAGGCCCTGACACTTAACAATATTTTATCATAGGAAAGTAACTGAAACCGAGTAACAGTAAATAAGGGACAAAAGAAAGGGATATCAAAAGAGTATTACTTCAATTGAGTTTTTGATTGGTGGTTCACTGCTTCGTGTTTCAAAATTCAAATCTCATGAAATGTTGCTTGTCTAATCTACAAGCAACCCTCACTGTCAACGAATACATTTTACTTTGCCCACTATATTGCCCTCTTTGATTTGCCTCAGTCTGTTCATATTATAAGGAAAAAAATTACCATAATTATCATAAGATATGAGTTCTGTCTCCCTTCCCACAGAAAAATTTTGGTAGTTAAAGGAGTGATGAGCCTTCATTCTCTCTACACTTTCAGCTGGCGGCTTGATATCTCAGGAAGCGCTATTTGTTTTTCACAACGCTGGTGACTCTGCGAACATTCAACAATCTCATTTAAATTTCCAGTGCCATCTACAGCTTTTCTTGCCCTTCAATTTAATTTTTAACCCTGGTGACCCCAAGCAAACGAATGAGACTGCAACATAAATGGGATTATTTTAAATACAAGTGGATGGAGAGATGATGACTAAACCAGACTTTTAATGACTACTGCCTGCAGTTGCATCAAATAACTGATTTTAACAGGATTATCTCAATAGTGATCATTATTAAAATGCAAACAGTCCTAATCACTAGAAAATCACGCTAAAGTTTCACATATCCCCTACCCTAGTTATCTTCAGACAAATAAAGCTGTTCCAAGGCTAGAGGGGGGAAGAACGAGAGAGAAGAGAGGGGATAATAGAGGCTGCTTTGATCCACCGGTCGTCACTCCCATTATCAATCATTCCCCGAGCTGCTCTTGTCTGCCACGTGCGGGAGGTAGTAGATTGGAGGGGGAGGGGGAAGGGAAAAAGAGAACCTCTAGGGCAGTACATCTCCCCTCTTTTATGGTCATAGCAAGTGATTCTAATATAGTATCTCCTTCTCTCCACCCCGAAAATCCCTCCAATGTCCACTTTTCCCCTCCCTGTTTTGCAAACACAGATTCGTAAGTGTATAATTAATGGAATTTTTGCACACTTTCGATTGTAAGATCGGCAGGTAGTACTTTGAAATCTCAGCAGGTGTATTGCTGTGATTTACATTGTAGATATTCGCCTTCATTTTAGACAATTTGTAAACGATAGATCAAAATATATCGATTTTCCATGATAAATTAGGATCAGACAGAACACGATAAAGGCTGGCGGAGATTGAACTACTGAGCGTCAAGTTAAATATTACATAGTTTTAATTCGTGACTATATATATAGCCATTACGGATAGCTGTGTCCACTTCTCAGCACTTTATTTGACGACTTGCTAATGGATGACTATTGAAGCTCTAGTCAAATCACTTACTGCTGATATTTCCAGCTTTGATTTTAGCGAACTCAGTTGTAAAGGTAAAGTTGTAAAGACATAGTTGCTTTTTCTAGAATTCTCTTTATTAAAATTAAAGCAAACATAATTTGCCAAATTTATTATAATAAGTATATAATCACAATGGTTACCAAACTTATTCGAACACTGGATTAGGGATGCGAAGAAGGGGAAAGGAAAGTCAGAAAGCCAAATGAACCATATTGTATTTGAAAATCGAATGTTTATTCAATCACTGTGCTGATTGAAACTAATAAAGGGCTTGCGGAAGGTGAGTTTATCAGAATAATGCTTGAACTTAACTAACTTCATGAATTCATTTTATTTTCGATTCGAACTTTGTCTTCTTCGACAATTCATGTATTCAATCTCAGATAAATTTCGTGCTTTCAGGTCTCCAAATATCTTGTTTTTAAATCTTCAAATCTCAAACTTTATGAACTGTATCTTATTTCTTAAAAGGAGCAACTTGACATGAAGAAGCTTCTCTGGAGGTTTTATTTTGCTGCTGCATCGAGCAAGCGGTGAAAATGAAACTAATTCTTGATTAACATATGAATGAGTGAATAAAATAATCAGTTCAACTAAAATCATGCGAAATTTTACCGGCTGTGACTTATGAAATTTGAATGATGAATTCCCAAAATCATTAAGAAGAATGCTCCTCTACGGAAAAGAAGAATAGTAATTTTTTGAATTTCCTAATATTTTGTATCTTTTTCGGATAGCAAAATAGATCTAAATGGTTATGTATCAACCTATTTTAATATTTTTTTTCATAAATATTTGCAAATTAATTTACATTTATATATTGCAACGAATCTTAATCGAATTAATTCATAATTAGAAACATAATAAAGTAAACAGTTCTAGGGACATTTTTATTTTTGCATTACACTCTAATTGTCATTTTTTATTTATATAAAGAAAAATGTTTTTTATTTGCAAGCATTTATTTATTATTTCACTTAACTAAACACTTATGTGATCCTTCAAAATAGAGATGAAATATGCGTTCAATATAGATGCAAATAAATTCATATGATTTTCAAAATGTAGTCTCCTCTTCTCGAAACTTGGGAGAAAAACACATTCTTGCGCTTAAATCTTTATTTTAAATGATTATATTACTTCTATTGGTTGTCCGAAGACGGTCTTTTTTTAATTCAAGGAAAATGCGCCAGTTAATTGAAGATCATTTGGCTGATTTTATTATTCATTTCAAACTTTGATTCCTGTTTTTTAGGCTAAGTAACTAATTTTAACTATATTATTTTATCAAAATTAGCTCTAGGCAATTTCTTTCTGGCTAAATAATGATTGCCTGGGTGTGGGAAAGAAAGAGGTTTAGATTAATAAAGAAACTATTTTAAAATTCCCTAAAATATGTTGGGCTTCATCATGATATTTTTGAAGTTGTATAAACTGTGGAATTGACATATTTTATACAAATTCTTACAAAAAAATATTCTTTTATAAATCCATCAAATATTAACCAAAAAATAATTACAAAGAACTGAAATTTCTTGTGGGCTTTTTCTTGACACAAACAAAAACGGTTTTGACTTCTATGTATATCGGAAATTGCCGAGCGCATAAAGGAGGTAGACGCTAAGAGGTACCTTTCCAAATTGCTTAAATGCTGTTGAATGTATTAAAAATAGGAGATGGATGTGACGTACGAAAGTATTGTAAGGTAACGATTAACAATAAATCAGATAACGGCATCACTTTTATGGTGGATATCCTCTGGGATTTAAGATTCTTCTCCTCCTTCACTTCTAAAGTTAAATCCTTCAAGCTTGACCTACCAGCTGCTTCTGAATGTTAGTTAAAGGGTAGTTAACTGGATATTTTATTGGTATCTACAACGAGGCAAATAAATACCATTTTTCACCTTAGCAAAGCCGTTGAAATCAGTTAATATTAAGTCTAGTACCAGATGAAGGGAAGGGAGTAGAAAAGATACTGAGAGTAAAATCGTGGTTTTGGTTTGAGTTAATGGTAATTACACGTTCAAAAAATCAAATTTCCACATTCATCACTTCAATTACAAGGAAAATTCTCATTTACGGTATCTCGTTGATCCATTGTTTAATTATGATGGTCGATCTTCTCACTTTAGGTTCCAAAAGTTGAGGGCGCAGAATATCTTATATGATAATAGGTAGTCTCTATAATTTTTATTTATTAGAGCTGAGACGGCCAATTTTTTTAAACTAGCGGAGCTCGGTAAGCGGTATTCACTCAGGGTGAGCAACTATGGCGATATAATTAAATAATATTATTTACTCTTAATGTATGTATTTCGTGAGAGAATTATGGATCCCTGTTAACTTTAATCAGATCTACCTTCATCTATCACACTCCATTTGTTGCCTGATTGCTGAGTTGGCCTCTTAACCATCATCGAGCTACAGAGCAGTTTAACCACTTTTATGGCTAGTATTTGATCGACTTTGGACTAACTTTGCTTGGAGGGCAAGAAGGATGAGAATTCTCATAAAGTCAGAGTTTCATATAAGTTACATTAAAATGCAATCCGGCAATTTGATTATTTAACAAATTTAAGGTAGAACATAGGAGCTATTATTTTGCATTTGGCGGTAAATTTAGTGTCAGGGGTTTATGGGAATTGGCGTTTAAGCAGACGAAGAAATTCTTCAATTCAAAACCTAAAAGGATCAGAGACACTTTTGTAACACTTGAAGTAATTGATATTTTTCTTTCTTAATGCCTCAATAGAGAATAAAAGAGTTAACGCCTATATTTATTTAATCACAATTTCTAGCAAATATTTGCGAGATAATTAATGTACCGATTCACTCTCTGATAAGTGAATCTAGATAAGATGGTATTTTCATTCATCTTGCTTTGGCCATATTTTGCCAAGACTATTTGACAGATCCCAAAAACTGGGATTCACATGTAGTTTTGCGCATTTTTATACGATTTATTTACAATCAGCGCGAACAAATATCTAAAATGTGGACAGAAACACGGAGCCGAGGGAATATCGCAGTACAAATTCGGATTTTGGGCGCAAAAGGAGACGGTTTGAGGTAGGGAACCGTGGAAACATAACGCGCGTTCACGCATGAGTGTACAAATGTGCGGACACCAAGGTCGGAGCGATGGAGTGAATTGCCCAATCAGCAAAGGGCTTTTTCTGGCACTGCAGTGGCGGGCTTTTCGGAGGAATTCGAATTTAGAGGGGGAGCCATATGCCGCCAAGGTGGTGGGGAGACGGTGACACCTAGAAGACGCAAGAAAAATTGACCAATTAGATTAAGGAATAATGCGTGTACAGTGCAATTAAGCAGTACAATTTATCCTCTTACCTTTCTAAGGTATCAGTTTCAGCAATAAAATACCACTGTACTCTTTTAACATGAAAATAGAATTGTTTAGATAAATAAAAGGACCCACCACTGACGGAATTGGGATCGTGCACTTGAATCGATGGAGGCCAGCCGTTATTGGCTAAGGTCGAAGCGTATCCTCGATAAGACTCCTCTTCAGTCGGCTAAAGATTTAAAAATCAAATATGTAAATTCAATTTTAATTTGATTTAAATCAAGCATAATGAGCCGTTTAAACTTCACACTTTGAAAAAGAATAACCAAAACGCTGAGATATCAGACGAAAAACGATTCCTAATTTGTGTAGCATGAAGCTGAGAAGCTTCAAACGAGAAAATTTAAATTTAAATTTTTTCCGGCTGAAAGGTAAATTAATTAGCATCACTAAAAGTACAAATTGAAGATATTAAGACTATAAAAATTACATGAACTTAGCACGAATTAATGAATGTACCGCTTGCAATGAAAAATTAATGAAAATATTAATCATTCTGTTTTATTAAATCCCCTTTCATAATCATCAAATCCCCGATGTGATTAATTTAAGCAGTTATTCAACTGTTAATTAATTAATTAAATCAATTAATTTTTAGCCCTATGGCCTAATATCTAGCATAACAGTATGTGGATGCCTAATTTTTTGTTTAGCGCATTTCGTCTAGTCACATTACGAAAGGAACAGTAAACATCCTTCTCGAAAAAAGGGAATGCAAAGTGGATGCCTAGCTAATTAACTATAAAGGCTTTGACTGACGAATTCGGGAATTTCTAGGTACCTCGAATTTACTAATATAATAAAAGTAGGGTATGTAAAGGAGATGTAATATATGTGACCATAACTCCTCATGCCATATTATCAATAGTTCCTACCAAGTCTTCAGAATTCGTGTAAATTTTATAAATTTCACTGTAAAATAGTTAATCCATACAGTTAAGCATTTATTAATTAGTAGGCTTTAAATAACAATAATATATTAATATTAGTATATTAAACTTTTTGGATCGTAGAGCCAAAAATTAGGCCTAATTCATACCCTGCAATAAGCCACAAAGTACCCGTCTTTTAATGCGGTTCTTACTTCCCTCCCACAGTGTAGAACTTGGGAAGACTAATCAGGGACCCATCTTCCCCCCTCTCTCATTCCCATAGTCCGACCCCGACTGTCTAAGCGGTCCATTTGTCTAGTAATTTGTCTGCATGGGGGAGAGAGGAAGATGATACAAGTACCTTAATTCTGTCTACTAGACGTGATTTTTGTAAACGAGGCGAAGGGGGTAACGCTTCCCGTCACTATATTGCGACTGATCGGTTTCATCTAAATACTTCATGCATTTACCAAGATAAGTGGCAAATGTTTAGTATTAGTTTAGCAATTAGTGAATTCTTCTTACCGGAAGAACAATAAGATTCTAGATAGGACAGAGAACTTGATTCTCAAGTGGGAATATTTCTTAACTCCCATCCTTGGGAAGAGAGGAAACAATCTAGAACCTCTGTCTAGGAAAACTTCATTTAGATATCATCCTAATGAAATTGGTGATTTCAACTACCAATTATTAATGATTACATAAACGTGTTTCATTTATTTATACTAATCTTTCATAAGGTAAATAACTTGAAGTTTTGATGATTTAAACAAATTTGCCATCCCAAATCACCAAATAACCGTGCAATTTATAGCAGCGAGTTTATAACCATTTTTATTAAGGGACTTCAGTTATTCTCTTTCTAGCAGTGAGGGAAATAAGTCATTAAAAATCACATTATTCATAATTTCAGTGATTCCACCAATCAAAGCTCTGTGGTTAATGGACGAAAACTGCACTTTCCCCCTTCTCATCCTTTTCCCTCAGACAAAGAGCGAAGAACT
>CAADRB010000013.1:1531862-1563467 GCA_900708905.1 Hymenolepis diminuta | reverse complement strand
CGACAATTAGGCACCCACAATATAGTTATAACTGATCGAGTGTTCCCTAGCTTTCCCTGCCCACTCGATGTCTCATACACATTTGTGTGAATCCACTCAGAACAGACACCACCTGTCATATCCGTCATAATGCGCATCCTGATTTGGTTTTGATACTCCCCTTAACGCAAAGTTAGTTGGTAGATCTATACCGTCTATCATATCCCCTATCACCCATCCCAAAATAACGGCTAGATGTGTAAGATCTTACCATAGGTGCTTGTGAGGTTTCCATCTTCATGAATGAAGTTTGGGTTCCATTTGGAGTTCCCGAAGTCGGAACCATATTCGAGTATTCTGGTCGAGTCTGGTTTCCCGACTTATCCCCTTTGGAAATTCCACCAGCTTTTCGACCGCGAGTACCACTAACCACTCGTTGAATTCTCGCTCCATCAACCGAGTTAATTTTATTACTGGGTGTGGAAGGATTGGTAGAGGGATATCGGCCAGCTGAACGAAGGAGGTTTCCAGCAGTCGGAGGTGTAACAGTAGGAGATGCTCCAAGAAGTACCCCATTTCTATGAAGCATTTCTTCCAGATTCTCAATGTAATCAATAGCTGTGCGAAGAATCTCCACCTTAGGCATACGTTGATTAGGATTTGAACATGTTCGACGCTTCAGAGTCTCAAAGGCTTCGTTCACTTTGCGAAGACGCCGACGTTCTCGCATTGTTGCCGCCTTTCTTCGATCCACCTGCATCGTCTTCTTTTTGCATGCTTTGCAAGCCCAAAGAAGACACTGTCCATGAGATCCTGGAGCTAATACATGTTCTTCCTAGAAAATAAATAACATCATTATTAGTTAAATCAATAAAAGGGTTCATTAATTTTTACTCGCGAATTTAATAGCAGCTGCGAGAAAGTATTATTGGATTTTAATCACTCCTAATAAAGAAGGCTAATCAACTGAAAAACGAATGCATAAAAGGGAGCCTTAGTTACGGAAAAGTAGGCAGGGGAGTAGTTTTGCTGCAGAAGTAATAACCGGCTAGTGTGTATATTTTATTACCCCTATCCTCCCACTCGGGAAATCGTGTCTTCGACACCATGCAACAGTTGTTCCTTCATATAAGGAAGTGTATGCAAGCTACAGACCCTGGCTACAAAATTCTGTTGGTCAGCACCAGGTACTAGGGTCGCTTAATTGCTCTACACTTGATGTTCAAACGTCAGCTGTTGTTCTACTATTTTCCCTTCACTTTCAGGGGAAAGAGAATTTCCTACTCTTTTATACAAGCTACTCCTCTACCTTAGTCTCTGACGATGAAACTTCCCTCCCCTCCTTCGTATTCACAGAGATCGGGTGAACAGCTGACGCTTTCTTGTCGACAAAATATCTATATATATATATATACGGAATGAGTAAGATGACTTCTTAGTCACGCCCGATGTTCCATGAAGTATGTTTCCGTTGGTTTATATCCCGTTATACATGCCAGAACTAATCGATTAAATGAACCTTGGAGAATGTATTGCTGAAGAATGCTTTGCACCTCTCGATTATGGATTAGATACATATAAGTTGAATTAGTCAACCTTGACTGATCAAATTAATCAACCGTGAAGGACACTACATTAGATCTGATCGGTTTCCAGCTGAATGATCTGATATGATGAGGTCGTATATTAAAAGGCAGCACTTGGATATCGTGTCCTTAATTAAATTTACTATATAACGTACCAGAAGGGGAAAACATCAATCCTTCGTAAAAGGATCCATTAAAGCATCGATTAACTTTTAATAGCAGTAGGTACTAAATTTTATATTAACATCTACTTAAAAAAAGAGATTATAAATATTTACGTTAATGGACAGCAATCGCTGTAAAATTGTTTATTACATAAAAAATGAGAATTATCGCTAATTTCAACAAATAATTTAAGATTAATTTCATTGGGTGAAAAATTTTGGAGAGCTCCACTATTTAGTATCTACGCTTAATAAATACTTTATATGCATACTTTAGTCAGACTTAGAATAAAGTGAACCTATGCACTTAGAATAAAAAGAGCTCAAAAGGGAAGGCAATTAATACTAATTATTAAATTAACGATCTCTGAATTAGTTTAAAATTTATGTTTAAATATATTCCAGCCATCTGTAAAAAATGGCCCAGATAACTTTAGAAACTTCAAATGCCGTCAACAAATTCGCTCACATTTCCATTAAGGTTGGTAGATCTAAATATTCAGTAAAAATCGATAATAGATCAGTAAACTTACTTTGCTTCCGGGTCCATGTTCGTCATCACTAGAGCATGTGTCATCTCCAGAGTCTCCCATCGAGATGGGACTGCGATCTTCTGACATACCGAGACTCGACTTGGCAGTCTTGTCAGTCAAGCTGTCAGCTTTCTTCGGTGTCTGTTGAAGACTTCGCACCTTCTTCCTCACATCCCCACTATTTCTTCTAGTATCTGTCATTCTCTTTCCCTGATCTTTGTCCATATTACTATTAAGATTACAAGTAGTAGGTGTTGTCCCAGTAGCATTCGGTGCAGACTGAACACCAGAATTTGGAGCATTAAAGAAACCAGGGAGCTTTCCTCCTTCTTCGGGTTTCAGATAGAAGCCCGGATTGGTGCTGAAACCTGGCTCCATGGCTGAACAAGTCGAATTCACTGAAGATGTTGACGATGAATCTAAAGCGTTTGTAGTTGGCACTGTAGATTTATTCGCATTCGATGTGGCTGGATGTTGGCTGGGATATTCAGCTCCAGCATAATCACTCGTTTCATATCCTCGACTTGTCGGATAACTACCGGGATATGCAAATCCATTCAAATCGGTGGAACTGTTCAGGTGATCTGACATATATGCAGTGTAGCTGTGTGGATAGAACCCTTCAAATGATGGTGGCATGCTTCCTGAAGCAGATTGATTTCCATAGAAAGGTGGATAACCGGGAACTGTTGCTGAAGTAGAAGCTGAGTAGAGAAGATGATCATAATTCCCTTCATTAGAAGTCAGTTCGCTCTTGGCTACCAGTTGACTGACAAGGGTCTGAAGTGGGCCAGGGTGTGAGTCGGTGGGGAAGGTTCGATTCTGATTGACACCCGCATTATCATATCCCATAAGATTAGCATACTCGGGATAAGGGTAGACGGCATCACTACGTGAAGCACCATTGCTGCCCTCACTGTCGTGCAGCTTAGCTGTCGCACTGGGTGCTACCTCACTGCTCGAGTAATCGCTGTTACTACTTCCCAACATGTGTTTATGTTTCGGTGTGTCCTTGTCCTTTGTCCGGGCAACAGCAGGGGGGTGTGTGGGGCAGCGGTAGGTAACAAGAGTTACGGCTTGCGCGTGTTGTTTCTTCTTTCTCCTACAAGACAGATGACCGAGATGATCACACACAGGCACAAGAGATTACTGAACAACTACGACAATTGTTAGTGCCTGTTGTCGTATCAACTGTTGTTACTTCCTATTCTAGCACTGCGCCTGTTCCGCTAGATGTGTGTGTTCCGTGTACGTTTTTTCGCAAAAAATAGACTGCTTTTCCAGGAGACTGCGGCTGTTCCAGCAACTGTAATTGCAACAACTGCTGTCCGTTATTCAATTTGACCAGAAGTGGCAGTCGATCAGTGCGCACTATTAGGCAACGCCTCCTATTGGCTCGCGTGGCACGCTGTGTGCAGCCTGTTACCAATCAGGGGTCTGCGCGTGTTTTGTACATTAGTGCGTCCGCGCCAATTGTTTTTCTGGTTATTAGCACGCCGCCTGAACAGCAAATGTTGGGCTTAATGACAGTACACAACTGTTGTGATTATCAGAAATCAATGCTCCCGACACAGACAAAACAGAGGCTACTGCAGGCTACTGTTACTACTACGCACCTAAATGGCGTGCGTATGTGCTTTCGCGCACATATTGCGGGAGATTGAAATTTAGGAGGAAAGTATCAAGTCGTCACGTGAATTTGGACATTTGCCTTTAGTTTAGGTAACAACATATGGTGTGTACCAGTCACACAAATTGAAATAAGTGGCTGTGACTCTTGTTTTCCATATTTTTCTCCCTGACATCATTACTCATTAGAAAATCCTGGTGAGATACTTACGGTAAGAAAAATCTAATGGGGCTCAGTCGATCAATATATTTTTTGAAAAATGTGTTTTTTTGTTGCGCATACAAGAATTGGCTACTTATCTAGAGAAGAAATATGGAAAAGTTGAAATCTATTTAATTTTACTTGATCTTCTCCTCAAAATTGGGAATATAAATATATTTCTTTTAAATATTTTTGAATAAATCAATTTCTCTCTCTTAACTGATTAGAGGCCTGAATAATGTTGACCTTTAAGTGAATAAAAATTAATTCTAAAATCTGAAACTCTAGACAGAGAAATCTGGGAAATTATTATTTATTAGCCAATTTTTTCACTAAATATGACTTCGAAATTAATTATTATTTTCAAATTATACTATAAATATGTATCATATTTGAAATCAATGATGATATTTAGAAGGAAAATACGCATTTAAAGTGGTTTAAAAAATTATACTGATAAAACATTAATATATTCCATTTCAATGCGAGTTCAGTTCCGATTAATTAACCCTCCTTCTCTACTCATTACATGAAATCCATCTGATCAAAAGAGATCACTTCCAGGCTGCATTAGAGTTAGGATTCAGAGAGGAGGAATATATTTAAGGTTCATCTGGTCTTGAAAGCCGAAATTACTTTGATCCTGAGAAGTTATCGGTGCCACTTGTCCCTAAGACTTTCCTCGGGGTAATTAGTGTTGTTGAATAGTAATACCTTACGGAATGCTTAGGAAAAATAACTTTCAAATGAGTTTTAAATAAAGAAGAGTTCTTTATTTAAGTCCATACTTTTGTGGCTTGGTCCCTTCCTGCAACAGCTCACATACATTTCAAATATAATATTTAATTAACTTCAATGGCACGGGTTAAAATCAGGTTTTTCGTGCATCTATGAATTAAAGTACCCACTTTATTTGGTTATTTTATTAACTAATTTGTCTCCAAAAATGTCAACAGATCCCAGAACTCAATAATGACATGGGGCATGATCTTAATCAGTTCGTTCCCACCAAATAAGTACTCCTCGTGGTATTGTGACTTAACATTCCAAAGTTCTAATTTCAGAATCTGGGTCCCAGACGCCTGGGCAACAGTTTATATCCACTGTGTTAAGACCTGATTAATAGATAAATTGAATTAAGAGGTCGGTCATACTGACCTGATAGACAAATAGGACAAAAGTTAGACTAAGATGTAATTAGTAAAGTTTACTGATAAGCCAGATGTTGAAGAAGAATGTGAAACAATTGATGTTGCACTTCCCTCATCCTAAGAAGTTCCCTCGTTGCACAGCAAGACCTACCTGTGCGAATTTCTAAGGGCGTGAAGTGCACTCCAAAATATCTTTTAAATTCTCATTTTCCTTCTAAATTACCTCCTGTAGTGATCCCAAAATGGTGCATACGCATTAAAACATTAGACTTGAAAATGTTATTTCATTCAAACAAATCTTAAATGCATTTACATTACATTTTATAAAAATAAATCTTTTAACGTTATGTATTAATTGTCAACGGAATTTTCATACGAAGTAAGAACTTTGAAGGAGTTAGAATTGTGAAACAATTATAGAGTTTCTTTAACATCCCTTAAAAAAGTTAAATCACGTACTTTAACTTAATGATACCTAAATTCGTTTTAATGATTAAGAAATGACTTAATGAGCCTCACTGTAGAAAATCAATAATAGTAGTCAAAAAACTTCTAACTTCTCAATAATTTATCTTTGATCAGATATATGTACTCAAAAAGTGATCAAACCATTCCAAAAGAGATTACCAGTATCAAATCGTCAATTCATTTCGCTCCCCCATACTTCTTCGAGAGTTCCAACAGAAGCGCTTTTGTTTTTCATTGCTCACTATTATATTTTCTTTACCTTAGATTGAATTTCAAATGCTTCTCTTTTGAAATTGAACTACTTCCACTATGCCAGTTTTTGCTGCTAGCAGTCCGACTTTTCGTACCTCAAATACCTTAACCAAGTGGATTATCTGTAAAAACTTTATTACTTATCGTGATTTCGTTTCTGATGTCGAATAGAAAAAATCTTTCCACCCGCCTCTTTGAGCCGAGCGTACTTCATTTTATTTACAATATACTACTAATTTTGCTCCAATGGCTCTCAATATCACAAACCAGTATTCATGTTCTTTATTTCAGGTTGCAATTAAGGGAATGCAAAAGAAGTTCAATCGAATAGGTCGGTTGTAAAAATGAATATATTATAATAGAGTTCGATCTTTGAAGTGTTTTAAAATATACTTATATTTCTCTTCATATAAGAATCCCATATTTTAATTTTTTTTAAAAATAAACAGTGAGTCATTTGATAAAACAATTTTGAATTTCAAAAAAATTGAAAACAAAACAACTTTCTCCATCTGGGGTACGACAAGTTGTTGAAGAATGAGTAATCCGAATATAATGTAATTTTGAAGAGACTTTTTTAGGCTCAGAAGCGATATCTCTGAATTAAAAAAATGTCTGCTATTTTCAGTAGTTGTGTTTGTTTTAATCGTGACGCCCAAGATAATAACAATTAAGGCTAATTAGTGTGACAAAACTTTAAAAATCAGGGAAGATTGTTTGGACATTCGTTAAATTTTTTCCCGATATAGTTTGTCATCCTTACAAATATTAAATTATCTCATGCTGTCCACTTTAGCACTTCCTTATTAAGACTGTTCCATCGCCTAAGTTGCGATTGGTGCTTCGGTGGCCTTAGAATCTTCCCAACTTGGATATTTGATAAAATTAACATCGCTTGGAGCTTAGGTTTGACGCTGATTTAAATGGCGATATAATTTTTGCACATTTTTCTTTACCTATTAATTCTGGCTGAAGTGGAGAAAAATCGGTTATTAATCACAGAAGAACAAAGGAAAAATGATCACAAAATTCGTTTATATTTGGATCAATGTTCAAGATTTTTATTAAGAATTAAATTGAGAGGATGGTCTTTCTTTTCTTTGAACCAGTTTTGTTCGCTTATTGGTTCCAGCATTCAACAGATTTCCCCACTTTAGAGGAAGAAAATGGGGGTATAATTTGCAGTTAACTTATCTTTCCCGTAGAAGCTTTGAATTTATTAAATCTCTAACGTTTTGGCAGTTATTCATGAAGATCCAGAGACAACATGTCACGTCTAAATCAGATAAACTTTATAAGTGGAGAGTTAATAATATTCGGGTCGTGGAGTCTGAAAGGGATACTGTCATGCTTTCAGAAACTAAGGGCTTCGACATCGCAAAATTCTTAAGGAATTGTGATGTAACTTTGTCCTCCTAATTGCTAATGCCTTGACCGCATCGCTACTTCTAAGATGAGTCACGTGGTCTTGGTGACTGTCTGTCTTCCCCTCCCACCATGTCAACCACAAAATCGTATTTGGGAGCCAGTTAGTGCGCAACCATAACCGTTAGGTTTAAGTATCAATAAATTGCAGGTCGATGGGGGAAGTTAGGTTGAAGGCTTATCGAACTTGTTGTCAAGTGGATATTTAATATTTGATACTCTACCGATAGTAACCAAATTCGCGTAAGTATTAGTGGTAGTGTACTAATAAATTTAAGCCTGTAAAGTGAATGAAATGCAAAATTAGATTAATAGGAAAAAATAAAACTGCCTTTTTTGGCTGCAAAAATGAAATAGCATCGAAATTCATGCTTCTTAACTGATATGTATGCATTCTGATTACCTAATGCAGTAAATATATTGATTTAAGTTCAGTTAAGGTTATATTATATCGTGTCATGAATGGACAATATTTCGGGTAAACTTCAAGTCCATCGATAATAATCAGCCATTCACCACACTTTCTAGAATAATAAAGAGTTATTTGTTGAGATCTGGGATAATTTAAACTACCCTCCAAAAATCATTTGTCCTAATATGTTATTCGGAATGTCACAACCTTGTCAATGACTGTCAGTTAGGGTGCATGTTGGTGGGCGTTTGTTTATCTAGGGTGCAAAACAGATTCAAAATTAATGCATTCCATCAGTCCAATCTTAGTTTGAGATTTTATGACTGAACATGTTTTGAATTATATTTTAGAAGCATTTTGATGAGGGAAAACCTGCATTTAGCCCACATTTAAATTGTCACAATTGAGAAAGTGAACCATAACAATTTCAGATTAGCACTTTATTAATTTTGAGTTACCCGACTGAAAGCTTTGGTTGGGACTTGGATAGCACGACCAAGATTTTAAATATGTGAAATTACCAACTGTTGAGTAAGAAACTTCAAATCTTATATTTGTTTCTTATTTAAATCGAATTCAATGATTTATCTAACTTTTCAATTTCTAGTTGTAGTATCGTAACGGCGGACTAAGTGATACGTGGTTTGATAGGCGAAAAGGCTTATTTTTACAAAACTTCAGCGCGTGTCCGGAATTTAAGCTTTCCACGTGGCCTGTCTGACCTCAAGTAGGGGATCACGTCAGAATAAACGAGACCATTGAAATCAGGTCAAGTGCAAATTCACATCAGCCGCATACAAAAATACTACAAGTTTCAATACTTAAAATGGTCATTGAAAGAATTTTGCCTCATTTTCTTGTCCTTTTTTCAATTTATGGAAATTGGAGGCTAATGTTTATAAAAACAGGAATGGTTTCAATATTATTATTATTATTCCTAGGGAGAAATTAGTACTGCAGATCATCGCACAATAGTTGGAAATTGCCGATAGGTTTACTTAAACTGGGCTGAAAAACCACCTGGATTCTAGAATAAGATCCGGAACTTGACTTCATTTGATTCTTCAACTCGAGTTGTACAGTATTTTCCACTTTCCAAAATCCGAACTTCACGAATCGTTCCCTGAATTCCAGCCAACGCCTATCTACGATGTTCAGCAATTATTTACCTTTAATATTTATTACCTTTCTAATGGTTGATAAGACAACAGTTTCAACAAAGCAGAGATGAGATAGCTAAAAACGTTTAGTAGAACTCCGTAAGCTGTGTCTATCAAGGGCCTTTGAAAAAGAAAACGAATAGCAGTGTCTTATCATCTGGAAATTCATTAAAGAGTTAATTAGTATATAATCAATTCTTAATATTTTAATTTCTGCGAAAAGAAATTACCATGATTACTAGTTACTGAGGATCTTGTATCTAAGGCTCAAGGATTTATGACCTTGTTCCACTAACCCAATTGAAATAGCCGTTTTAGCTAGCCCTATTTTTACTTCGTGTTTATGTCAAAGTCTGAATTAGAGAGAGCCAAAGCTTTTAAAAACCGTTGTAGGACAATTGATTTCTAAATTGAAGCAATTATCACCATGAAAGAAGACTGGAATATGTGAAAGTGTTTATGTACGAAACCCCAAATTGGGAGGTAATAAAGTGAAACTGTGTTTTAATTCCAAGGTATTGCAAATACTTCTGATCGGCGTCAGATCTGATCAGATTTGCATGCTTAGAGAAATATTACTTGTGTGGTTAAAGTAAGTGGAATGTTCGAATTAAAGGGAAACAATTGAAAAATCAAAATCTGTCGACATTAATAATAAAAAGGTTAGTTAAGGTCGATAATTCCTCGTCATACAAGAAATTTCAACAATAAGATTTCTTGTAACTCTGATATCGCCCTTTGCATACCGCGATTATTTCAAATGTACCGCCATTTGAATAATAAATTCAGAATCTTTTAATCATTTCACCCTCAAAGGCTGGCTATGTATAATGAAATAATGAATACAAATCAGATCAAAGTGTCTGATCCTTCGCCAAATTCCCAAAATTACTCATGTCATTACTTCAGAATCAATAAGTCTACTTCCGTATGAGTTTCGTTTCAATCGTGGTGTAAGAACGCCTTTTATTCCCCTCCCAAACGCATTTGGAACTATCGTAGTTCATCACAAAACAAAGGGTAAAACAGTCTTCTGATGAAAAGTTTAGAGAAGAAGTCTAATGCACAAACCAAAATCTGCTCGTATTAAATTCAACTTAGTGAAATTCTAACGAAAAAAAAACTCAGTTCAGGATAGGAAAAAAAATCCACTGTAGTATTCAACCTGTACACACAGATGTTGTGGTTCATAAAAAACTCCCTCTGACAGGCCCCAAGCGAATCGCTGCTCCCCCTTTATGTGCGTGAATTAGCTACCCCATAAAAAGTCTTATTCTACATTGACGTTTCCCATTCTATCTACCTACAAACTCCTGGTATCCCCCCTCACAAGCTCCGCACGTACAGAGAGATACTGGGGGAGAGGATTGTTTGAAGGCAGCCTACCCACCTGCCTACCTGTTGTATTCTAGTGCTACTGCTGCGGTGAGGGTATGAATATGAGAATCTGGATGACCATAGGTGGGTGGATTTTTGTCAAGAGGGGTAAAGGGAAATAGAGTACTTGATGATAGAGCAAGAAGTAATTGATGGGAATTTGATTAAAGCCGATGGCCGAAGGATCAGTTGAGTGGCAGGATTTGGCAGATGTCAAGTCTCATGCATTGAGGTTTGACCATCATCTGGGTTGGCAGCTTTTGGAAAATTCGATGTGGAATTGTGGCAACAAGTGGAATTAATTAATAATTTATTATTAATTTAAGCTGATTGTTTAATGATTAGTTTTGATATTTGAAAATGATTATTTAATGAATATTGCTGGTTATATAAAAATGGTTCTAGAGATATTGTTAATATTTAAACTACATATTTCATGTTATTAATAGTAAAATTCAGTATTTCTCACATTTTCACATTTTTATACAAACTAATTATTATTAAAAACAACAAATTTTCACTAAATAAATACGCCGTACAACAAAAGTCCATTCTTCACTGAAAACTATAAACAGTTGGAATTTTAATTACCGTCTTCAGCCTAAAATATTTAATATGAATACATATGCTGGCGGCAGTAACTTTTGCCGGTGCCCATGACCTCGGTGCCTGACTAGGTGCCTCTCACATACGACTTTTCTTTTCAAAATAGTTAGTAATTGTAAAATGATGGATCCAAATGTTGATCCTCGACATCTGATATTTTGTAATGCCATCACAAATACTACCCTCCAAGTTATTTACCATTGTACATAGAGCTCTTGTTACCACTTACTCCCTAATCGAATGGACGATTTGAAAGCGCTAAAGAATCAAGTTTTCAAATGATACGATAACATGTCTTTTAATTTCCACTTCTGCTTCGATTGTGGATGTTATGAAGCCTGGTTAGATTTTATTTCCATCAATACAGTGCAGTTATAAAAACACCGGGTGACTAATTATTTTCGGTCTTTAATGCTAGTAGTTGAAGAAGATGTATAATTTTTGATGGATAAGCTCAGGATAAATCACAGATGCACTGTATAAACTTCTGATAATTAACTTCTGCAAGTATTATTGGCCACTTTTATACCAACTTATGGCTTACTAGCTTACTTTTAGTAGTGGAAGTCCTAAGAGTTTGTGTATTTTAAATGTTCACCATCAAACATGTCAGAACCGATTTATGAAAAGCGTAACTTCCAGAGACAAACTTGTGTCCTTAAAACTCGGTATCCAATATAACTTACCATTAAACTAAGATCCAATCTAGCATAACTACCTCGAGTATCTCAAACCAAAAGACCGTAATCTTGAAACGATTCTGATCACCACTCGACATCAAGGGCAATCGTTGCTTCCCAGTTTGGGTGTCTTGAAATTTTTAAATTCTTTCAGTCCGTATAATGACACATTGTTCAACTGCAGTCTTATCAAATAATATATAATGTTTCTGTAATTTCGAAGAAAGCACCTTGAGCAAACTCTGTGAACTTAAAATGATTACCTGTCTCATCTCTGCTCCGTTAAACTACAAATTGTCGAATAAAATTCAATATCACTTTGCCTTCTTAATCATCAGGCTAGGAAATGAACTGAAGTTGCAAGACGTTTTGATAAAAAAACCCGGCTAATAGACACTGAACATTGTGGACAAGTATTTACTGCAATCCAAGGAACGAATCACGAAATTTGACTTTTGGAATGAGAGTTACCCGTTTAATCAATCATGTACAACTCGAATCCAAGATAAAATGGAATCACTCCCAACATTTATTTATTGAATTTTCCGTTAACCGATTTCAGTTGCTTCCACACTTAA
This sequence comes from Hymenolepis diminuta, assembly GCA_900708905.1. Taxonomy (NCBI): domain Eukaryota; kingdom Metazoa; phylum Platyhelminthes; class Cestoda; order Cyclophyllidea; family Hymenolepididae; genus Hymenolepis; species Hymenolepis diminuta. The sequence continues at coordinate 1,551,265 of CAADRB010000013.1, read as the reverse complement.
AAAAAGTGTAAATTTTTTTGCATTAATGTGGGTGATAATTAAAATAACAAAATGAGTAGAATACCAACTCCGATTTTTATTTCTGTTTATACAAAATTAAACTTTTATGAATTTGCCTCTTTCATAGATCTAGAGCCCTTTTTATTCTTGCATAAAGAATTGCCATAAAAAAATTACTGCTATCTGAAACCTGGAAATCTGGAGTCTGTATGGTATTATTAAAGTGGCATTAGAACCAACTCCGAGATGAGAAGGGCGGTAAAAACCTTCAACACATTTCTACTTTTTATAATTCAGTAGCCCTTTCATATTATTTAATGACATGAATACCTTTCGTTGGTTAAATGAGTTAAGTTAGCAATTAAAATTTCTCGTACTTTTCACCCTCCTTTTTAGTTGTTCATTAATGCTGATAGATTTTTGAAGTAAATTTGAGTTCTATGTTATTTAGAAAGAGATATATTTATATAAAGAAGGGGCATTAGGGAGCCATAGGGTTTGTCCCAGGTTGTGTTCAATGTTTACGGAAGGGGGGCATGATACTTAAATAACATAAACAGTTTGCTCGAAAAAAGAGGAGCGTAGTGTTATCACTACTGAACACTTGTGCGTCCAGCAGTCTCTCCGCCTCCCGTATACCCTTATTCAGTCTGTGCCAGCAATCCAATACATTCCCTTTTGAATGGTCACTCATTCGATAACGCAGTTGCCCTCAATCCAGTTCAATCTATTTGCAGCCTTCCTCCTGGAAATTACCCAGAGTGGGTGAATATTGAATAAAAGGGTTAATTGTATCCTTCCCACACGCCAACTAATGGTCTTTGTCCATTAGTTTTCTATTCAAATTCCACTAATGTTTGCCACATCACAACAATAAAGAGATTTTAAAATGCGCTGTGAGCAGAAAATTAAAGATTCAACTTTCAATATTACTGCAGAAAATGGATCGTAAGTTTTTAAAACATGAATAAAAATTCACAATAGCAAACCATTCCTGAGCCAAAAACAAATTAATGGCACTGAGAATTACAGCAAAACATGGGAGGAATGAAATTTTTCGGTTTAAACAAAAACACTAGAATTGATTAATACAAAGAAAAGGAAAAACCTCTCAATTAATGATCAAAAACACAGGAGTGATTTTGCACCACGAAATGGACACGAGTTTTCCCATCATATATAAGCGGCATACTTTAAACTATATAACTGCATGGTAATATCATGAACCTTCCAAGAATCCCAAATTAAAAGTACAACTTCTTCTAATAAGTACAAAATTTAGTTCGATATTACAAAATTGTGTTAAGCTTTGGCTGACAGAGGTAGTTTCTTCGATTCTGCACTTGTTCCTTTGACTGCTAAAATGTGACTTGTAATATCATTCAAAGCAGAATTTTTCAATTGTATTCACGGAAAGAACTCCTTTCTAGGTTTATTTGCTTTTAATTATTCTAGTAATTGGAAAATCAACACGATCACCTATGAACTGCTCTTGCTACCTTCGACTAGTAGAAAAGTATTAAGAGATTAGCAAAAGTATCTGAATAAACGATAATTTGAATCCTCTAAACAGTCTTTCCAAAACAGTCCATTTTGTTTATTCAGGCTTCCACATTTGAGCATCAAAAGGCAATAAATCAAATAAAGCCGCTTTTACTGGCTTATGATCTTGGTATTGAAGAAACTCATGTCATGACATTGACATGGCCTAGTCAATAACGCATAAGGTTTACTATGCGTACACTTGGTTCTACAGCCAAAACTGGCTGACAGATTGAACCAACCTGTAGGCGATGACAGATCCGTACTTTGGTCCTCTCAAGGGGAGAATAAACAGAAAATATTTGCTTTCTATGATCAATATGTCTGACGCATTAATGGGGGAGGCTTTGCCGTCCGCCTTCTGTAAAGGCATACATTGAACCATATAATTATGCTGTCTAACAGATTTTTGATATCATCGATAGATCTGGTCTTTTTCAAATCAGGGGTACAACTTTTAGTAATAGACACCTATGGTTTAAAAAATTTACCGTTATAGTTTTACATTTTATTATAGCTAAACCGATGCAGTGAGAGGCTAACCATCATCATCCTCTCCTCCATTCCCAAAACGAGTGGTACATCAAAACAGCTGGCACACGAAGTTTGTCTGAATGAAAATCCCATTAGAATAATAAATGTACGTCTGACTGACTGAGGGAAGCTGAGTGTAGCTATTTTATTTCACTAGTTAATAATATGAAAGTATTAATTAAAAATGCCATACGTAACACGTAAGAAGGGATAATTTTTTTAATTTGGAAAGTCGGGCTTTTCCTCAGTTCGAATTCAAAATCACCCCCTGTTTCACTACTTTAATTTTCACTTTTTATTAAAGCATGAAATACCAAATAAAAATAAGTTTATTTTCCTATTTATTGGTCATTTAAAAGATTATCAGAGAGATATTAATGATTAAACCGCATAGGGTTGGTGCAAGAATAACGATTTCGATCTGGTTGGTTGGTCATTGGCCTCAGATGGTGCTTTTTATATAAAATTCCCAACCATGTTCGCTAACATTCGTTAACGTATGCAAGAACCTTTTACTTCTCTTTCCATTTTCTTGTCCTGCGCTTTTAGTTCCATTCTCTACTCAAACACCCGGATCCAGATTATGGCAGAATCGAACCGTTCGAAGGAAAAGATAACTTTCATTGGTACACTTTGAGCGTTACATTACTGAATCAGTGGGGCTAAGAGCCCGCTAAATATGACTCATACCATTGATTTACCGAGACAGTATGACTCACGAACCCCGAAAAAGCAGGTAGAGTGAGTAAGACCGCTGGTAGAGCATGACCATTAGGATTTTCTTAAAAGCTAATACGTGAATGCCTATTCATTTTTGACGTAAAATGGGGATGACCCTAAAACAGTTTTAGAACTTATTCTACCTTTATCTCTATTTTTGGTCAAGTAACACAACTATTCTTGAACGAAACTCTAAGATTGTAATCATTAAATGTAGATTTGAAAGGCGGCTCATCAATTCAAGGGGTCTAATGATATACCTTCTTCTATTTGCATTAACTAACTTGAGGTCTTTATTTTCCCTATGATCATTCATTTATTCCAAATCAGATCTGATACCATAACAGGTCAGTTGTGTCACCACTGGTATATCTGGTAAAAGTTTTGTAGTCAAGACTTCCTACTGAAATGCACAATGGATTCAGTTGATACGATCCAGGGGGTAGAGAAGATAAAACATGTTGCTCAGTGGTGACTTCCGTTTATAGGCAGGGGACAGCAGTGGTTTGAGGGATTGATTGACTACCTTGTTAGCATGCAATATAGAAGATTTCATTTTTAAAAACGAATACGGAAGAGCATTAGTTGTCTCAGAATAGAATGGTGGTAGAGAATCGAATGCCATTCGAGGAATTTTATCAATTCCACTCCTATCATAAGGAGATTCTATTATAGGATTAGGGATTGTCTAAAGTATTTCAGCAAATAGAAACATTATTCCAACTTCTTTTATACAGAGAGTGTAAGGCATCTGAGGGCACCTTACACACTTTTAGAACAACAGAAAATGAAATCATTAATGGTTAAAACTTACAATTTCTTGTAACAAAACAAATAAACAATATTAACCTAGATCTTATTCTATGTATCCTCCTTCGGCCTCTATCACTCACTCAATTCGAGTCCGAAAGTCACTGCAAGCCTGTATTGATGTCCGCCATTGTTCGAGCTATTATTTCCATCAGGGAGGATTTGGTGTTATGGAGATGCTTATTGATTTCCTTTTCAACCACGCTCCACCCCACACATAGTAATGCAAAGGATTAAGGTCTGGTGGGTTAAGAGGTCAGCGTGACATTATGATAAAAATTTTCAGCTATCCATCCAATCCTGGGTTTTAAGAGATTTATGGGATGGAGCTGACTCTTGTTGGAAGACATAGGGTCTTCCTTCATTGGCCACGCTGTCTATCCAAGGCGGCTTAAAAACGATGGTTTGAAGAGTCTCGACATGGGCATCTACATTGACTCTAAGGCACTGTGGAAAAAATAGGGGAATCTTGATGCGCCCTTCATAGCTAACAACACCGAAAATCATCACTGTCGCCGGAAACTTTGTGCGCATGCATAACAGTTGGAATTTCAGTGGTGCTTGGCAGCACATAGCCAGCCAACTATTATTTCTCTGATTGACTTTTTGATCCTGGTGGCAATTTTTGTGGTCGGTTCAAAACCAAGGACCCTCCTGCTCTTCTGAGTGCTTCAACTTGTTTAAAAGTTGTTTTGCCAGCATTAAACAATTTTCTTGAGTTTTTTTGTCGACATAAACTGACCTCGCCTAAGAACGTATGATCTGTATTCGAGGTGTTGATGAAGAACCTTCCTTATTATTCCTTCAGACACTTGAAGATCCTTGGCGAGACGTGACATTGACACTCCAGGATTTTCGTCCATTATGCCACGCAGTCTTCTGACAAACTCAGATGTTCTGAGTGAGTGTGATAGAGTCAGAGCGTTGACAATGCTACTCTATCTTGCTCGTGGCAGCCAATTCATCTCTATTGTTCCTATTCAGCAGCCCCTTTATAACTTCAAAAAGGAGGGATATAACGACTTTTAGAAAGCTTGCAATTTCTAAATTCCTGTGTTTCGCTTTTATGACACTATTACACAGTGTGTCTCTTCATTTCATTAGTCGTAGTAGTATCTGCTATGAGATCTTCTGACATTAAAAATACGTTACTTATAATCTGGTTAGTTTAAATTACAAAAATATAAGTGCCCTCAGATACCTTACGCACCCTGTACAGATAAATAAAACATGATTTTAAAATTAGAGAAAAAACGGAGGCATGTAAAATTTGGCAGCAGGAAGCTGGATAAACTTCGACTATGGGCGTTACCCTGTGTGTTTGAGAAGGGTTTAAAAAAGTAGCAGAAAAGTTTGATTTAAGCAATTTCTGATTTAACTTTCATAAGCTGTCCTAGCTGACAAGGCCTTGTTATAAGTGGGTTCTGACTGACCGCTTGTCAATAACCTAGGCCCATCTCCAATTCTTCTGACGTCTGATTATTACTGATGTGTCTAGGTTTCATATCGATATGCCCACATCATGTCTGTCAGACACCTACGTCACCAGGCCATGACTCCCCTTTTGGACCATATCGTGAATTCTGTTCAAGGCATCTCGGATATTCCATTTTGATACCTAAAAGATTAGAAGCCAATTCAAATTAAAAACTTCCTTAAAAGGATCAATATCAGTCTTAAATTTATCTATCATAAAGACTTGTCGAAACATGCTACATCCGTAAACATGACTGAAACTCAATTAAATTTGAAATAGTTTTTTTAACAAAATTTCATATCAATAGCTCTAGTTTGCTATAAAATCTTCATATGGATAAACATCAGTCATAGTAAAAACATATATTCACAATTTGTAGCAAATGTAATCAACTAAAGTACTTAATTTCTTTCACGAATTGTTTCATCCTGCATTTGAATATGAAAAAGCTCGGGAAAACAATGTAAACATTCTCGAAAACTATCGTCGAGTGGTCAAGTAAACTAAATTCTTTGGAAAATTTTAATTTATTTTCTGATCGTGTCGACAGGTACAGTTTTCGGACATATTGGTCACAAAAGGGGAAGGGTACTAAAGCATAAAGATTTTTAAGTGATCTCTCACCATATCACCCTCAATCAACATTTAAACCGTGTTCTGTAAACGAGAAACGAAAATAAAAACTCCTAAAGCCCGTACGACAGCATGACGATGAGTAAGACCCACCCATGTTGGACCACATTTGTTTACTAAGCGCCCTAACCACATTTCGTTCGTGTTAATCGTATTAGATCGCCCATTCTTTTAAGCCATGAAAATACGATTTATGCGAGTAAGATTCTTCACATGCGATCAGAATGTAATAAGATCCTCTAAAATTTTGCCTACGAAAATAAGAAAGATTCAAAAAAATACATCTCCAAATATTTTCAGAAATGAAATTTCTTGAAGAATTAATGTTATCTCGTCTACTGAAGTACCAGAATTCAAAGATAAACTATAACTTCATCCATTTAGTTTCTTGGAAGGACTTTAATGGCAAGATTAATCAAATTATCCTTAGGCCCGGGATGTATCTATTTACTGTTATTGTAACCTAAAACACCTCTATAAAACCATAGATTTATCCAACAATTTCCGGAACAGGCGTTGATTATCTACTTTTAATTATTTATTCACGGAATTACAACAACCATAACCATCTTTTCTTCTCCCTTCACACCGATTTTGGCACCGGATGCACCATTGAGTATATTGCTGCAAGGCCACGCCCATGAGGAAGTGTACTGGCCAATAGTCTGTCGCCTTAAATCTACCCGAATCTCATTGGCTATCTCTCCAGCTGAGCCAGATGACTAACTTAACTTCTGATTGGCTTATGCCCGTAACAAACACTAAGCACGCGTGAAAGTGCACTTAACGAACACATGTGTGCATTCGGTCGTCAGCCGGTTTACCGGTAGGTCTCTTCTTTGTGTTTCTCCCATAAGCACTTCACATTTTCATCCAAAGGAACAGCTTTTTCATCTAAATTCTTCATCCTAATGTAGTTCGTTCATTTGATCCCAAGTTTGTCCAATTTTTTCTAGGCATTTGAGAAACTTGAAGCTCTTCACTCATCGCAAATCCTTTAGTTATTATTGCATTCCATAACTGTCTTAAACAAATAGTAATTTCATGCTAATCTCTGCTGTTAAACTTAGAAAGTGGAGATCGAAGTAAGCACAGAAGACCAGACATAGACAAATGTGTTTTTAGTTGTCTGAAATGAGATAAAATCCATTTCCTGTCTAGACTAGGTTTATTGCCAAATCGGTTAGTGATCTCCCAGGTGTTTAGAGTAAATTTTAGTAGTTTACAAGGCGTGGTATCAGAAGTATGGAATGGACTATTGAATTATTATTCTTAACATCCGAAATTTTGACAGAAGAGGTCATTTTAATTCGGAGAGCTTTGCAGTTGAGAGGTTTAATCTTCGTTTTGTCTTGTAGAACCCTGGGATATTTGCATTTTCCGTTGAATTTTAAATCAGTTTTCTGCGGGAGTTTATTATTTTTGAAAATTTGGTTCTCTGGTACGGTTATTATAAGGGACCTGTTTTCGTAATGAATTTAATGGCGGAAGATATCCTGTTCCCATTTAAATGTTTCGATTAGGTTCTTTGTTTTGTTACATTTCAAAAAAGATACATTTATTCAACAGATAGTTATCATTTCCTGAAAACAGGATGTGCCGTTCGTTTAGTTTAAATACTCTGGTTTGTCAAATTCCCATGGCAAATTTCTAAGTGGTCGTTAATACTGAATTAAATAACAATTTCTTTCACCGATTTGCGTAGGTGACCGATAAGAATGTGGTTCAAAATCCACCGTCGCAAGACCGGCGGTACCGTGTCTTTGCGACCGACCGCCGTTTCAACCGCCACTCCACGAAAATCGGCCTCAAAATCGTCTAAGAAGTCCGTCAAACGTTTTCATTGGCCAAGTCTGCGCCGTTCTGTGTCTATTCAACGTCGGAAAACAGCGTCTTCGAATATTGGAGCTCCCTCTAGGCCAAGAACTGCCCTTCCTCCCCCACCGACGTCTAGTATCGATCCGATTCCAAGGAGAATCCGTTGTGGAACTGCAGTGATTCCGATAATGAGAGCTTCGGCTCTTCATCTTCCTCCATTGCCGTCAACTCCCGCAGTGGCTCTTAAGCGTCGACCGTCGACAGCTTCCCCATCCCTGGAGGACCATCTTCAAAAGATCTCTCGACTTAATCGTCGTGGCCGTCGCCATCATGATATCGAACACTTCAACCCAATCTACAATGATGTCTACAGCTGCGCGACGTCTGAGGATGAAGCTATCTATGAAGAAATTGCACCACCTCGTAAACGAGCTCTTGTAATTCCTATGGAGAATCTAGACTTAATGCAAGTTTCGGCTATGGTAATGGAGGATTCTTCTCTAAAACAAATGAAATCGGAATCTCCTGCTGCTAACTCAACGCGAGGGATTTATGCTCTACATGGAGGTGATTGGATTTCTATCGCCTCTGGAATTTATGACGATGTTGCTTCTTCGGGCAGTGAAACCGATGAGGAATTTGATCCAGGTATGCTCCAGATTGCATGTTTTATTTCTTAAAGCTTCCTTTGACTTGAGTGACTGTTTTGCTGCTTTAGATGCAGGAATCTACGGATGGTCAGCAGCGAATACCTCAAACGGTACAAAAAACATTCCTTGGACGACGGCAGCTCTTGGACGATCCATCGAATGTGAGGAGGACCGATGGATTTTTCAGGATCCCTATATCTTACATTAGTGTATACCCCTTCCACCATTTCGTCCCATTCCACAGTCAGTCTAATTGTAACACCTTTTCGGGTTCTATTTCGCTTCTGTTTCGATTTTCTAGTGGGTACCCGACTTTGTAGTTGGCTACTCACATCACAGTTTTTTACTCTTCCCCAAGCACTAGTTCTCACTCTTCTTAGTGTAATCACCACCCATTTTCTACACATCCTAATGCACTTCTTCCCTCATAAACAACTCCCTGTTTGTTATTGTTTCTCCCTGCCCTCTTTTAATACACCTTTTTCTATACATTTCGTGGCTTCAATGTCAGCAGTATGTGTAGGTGACGTAGCGGTTCTCACGCAGGCCTTCAGTTAGGGGTCAACAGTTCGATACAGTGAACGTATTGGTTTTCCGTACTGGACTGTCGGAATGTGAGTTTCTTATCAGAGTATCTACCAAATATGGGTACCGGAAAACACCTCTAGTCAACGAGGTTGGTATATATTTTGATAGCTTTTGGTTTCCCCTTTCAGATGACCGGTATATATAAACATATTCGATTAGCTGAACGACAGTTCACTTCAGTCGTATTTGTGTGATAATCGTATCCGTTTGCGAGCAGTCATTCGACAAACTTGGTAGGATGTGTCGGTTATGTGATTTTGTCGTCACGTGTCTCCAACCAAAATCGTCCACAGTAATTCGGAATATTTATATGAATTTGCGTCTCCTTGTCCTTGTCGGAATCGACAAAGTAGTTGGACGTAAGCGTTTCTGAGTGTAATTGATTTTAGCGCGGCTTTAAGGTTTGGCTTTTGGGACATTAGTCCGCGCGGAAGATCATCATTTTTATGCTGGCGGGAAATATGCAAATCTTGAATTGTGACCATCGGTGCGCACCCAGTGAGCGGAATGGTCGACCACGCTGATTGAGTTTGGCTAATACAGAGTCTGGCAGAATTCGAGAGGCTCAATGATGTCACCTAGTCGAAGATAGGCGATGGAAAACGCTCTCCAAAATAGGCTTGGGAATTATTACTATTATTTTTATTTTGTATTTTGAGGACAGAAATTCGATTAAGAAACCTGTGAAGTGAGACTTTGCTATCCTGGGATGTAATTAATTTTGTCGCCACCCAAGACGAAGCAAACGACTCACAATTTATCATCATGTTAAAGCATTTGAAAGTCAAATCGAAATAGTTCAAAAAGAGGTTAAGGAGAGGGATTGAACAAAAGGAATTAAAAATGGCGCATTAATGGAGCTTTTCCCCACCTACAATTCTTCTGGATTCACATTTTTACATGTTTTAATGTTTAGATTTCAAGATATACGTCTTCATTTCCTGAAGGACTTCGTGTTCACGGTATCCAGAGCGGCCTGTTTAATTAATTGCATGGTTGATCATACCGCCTTAGCGAGTCCAAATTTCTGTAGATTGCCGAGTTCATTTTTGTTCACTTGATGTGGCGCTATCATCTGATGGTTTAAGGTAACAACAGTATACGCGTTCGAAATGACCTCAACAGATTGATCACAAGGAGCTGGTAAATAGTGCTTCTTATCTCTTTTAATGAATTTAGATTTTATATCCCTTCAGGTTAGGACAAATTCTGGACATTTGCAGAAGTATGCGCCTGAAAATGGGTCATCTACTTCTTCCGAAGATTTAGTATATAGCACCACAAATAAGTGCAGATTTGCAGGTAGTTTCGAGTGGATAAAACACAGAGTTAGTTCAACTGATCAAATTCTAGATGAATTGCGTTTAAATGCTAACGTCTTACGTAATTAACTAAATTGACAGCAAATTACCGTGGTATTGTGAATACGTTCTGGTAAAACTACAAATTTGTCATGATGTAATTAGGAGACAAACCATCGCCACTGTCTGAAAACTTCAGCAGTAAACAACATAATTTGGTTTATTGCTCCTACTGGTGGGTTATCAAACCAAACCTTATTTTGAAGTAACCCTTAATTTATGATCAACGTATTGTATGAAATTAAGTGAGGTATTGGGATATTCAGATAACATTCACTGATCATAAAATAGCTTCACAAGATCACGACTGAAGCTGTGAAGTGAAAGGACGTAACAAAGCAGTCTGGCCAAAGTGTAGATATGAAGATATCTTAATGTGCAGTGTTTAAAAGAGATAAACGGTCAAATATCTAGTTTCTGTCCCGTAGATAATCTGCGAGATATGGCCTAGTTTCTACCACCATCACTACAGGATAAAAGACAATGGAAAACAATTAGGGCATGCAGGTTTATTAGCGGAAGTCTCAGAAAGGAGAGAACAACCACAAGAGTGTGAAATGGAGGGGAATTTAGTAGTTCCGTGAGGTCGTGTTTGTGTTTGCGGAAAGAGTACCTACACGTATAAAAATAAACAGCTGGAGGGATCCCTGGACACCACGGAATGAGAAACTTATAGAATATTTAGATATAGCAACGATTAATCAAGAGTCACCTAGGTGGTTTAATGCTTTAGATATAAATTGCTTGATGAAGAATGATGGTTTTGCAGAGGAACGTGGGGTCCAATTCCAATTTCTGAAGTCGAGCGCTAGTAACTTTTTCATGAGATCAAGTAGATTTTCAACCCCTTCGCAAGGATAAGAATTTATAAAGGACAAATTAGGTATTTTGTTACGCTAAATGTATCGTTGCAGGTCTCATCTGCCTGGCCTTATTTGTAAAAGGTAGAAGAATTAATCGAGGTGGCACGACCAAGCGCACCATTAAATCAACCTATCATCAAGACCTGAATACTGTGGACAAAATCTCACACACGGGAGACGAACAATCCAGAATGAACATTGAGAAAGTGCAAGGCGAATTCTCCTCCTCTTGAAAATATGTTAAACTCAACGCTCCAAAATTCAGATTAGAACTCATTGTCTTGACTTCGTTACATACATGTCATGTTTCTGCTCAATATGACGCCGGACCTTAAAACGGGCTTATAAAAAATAAAGTTGATGTTATAGTTTCGACATTGCGACTTCATTTAATATACCTAATCTTCCAAGTTCTCTTCGTAATTAATCGAAGTCCCATAGGTCTCTGTAACACTGTGCAATTCATGTTATGGCTTAACGAGGTCGATTAAAATAATTAACCTTATTTTCATGGGTTAGACTACGTTGTGATGCTAAGCCTAGTTACCGCTGATATGATCTAGCCACCCAATAAACATCGCTAGATTATAAATGATCCCAACCTAGAGGAAAAACAGAGAAGACAAAGGCGCTGTGATTTCAAGAAATTTGATGACATATATTGGTAACTATTTATACTATTGCACTTCATAGTGATTGCTTGCGGAAGATTGAACCAACCATTGGCGTTAATAGACTTCTGCGTCAGAATATGATCAATCAGTGGATGACGATAGATTTAACCTTGCAGTGACATTTATTCGCTTTCTTATCTTAAGTTTTGGATAATATTATTTCAAAAGTATGTAAATTGTATCCTTCAGCACCAACATTGGACAGTGGGAATAAATAATGATTAAGAGATTTCTTTCAGAAAATTAAGAAATCTAATGCTATTTTAACCCCTTATTTTGTGTTAATAAGCACTCCAGAAGAGTTTAAGCATCCGGAATAAATAGTTATTAACTAAAAAACCTCTAATTCAATTATCACTAAAATTTCCACTGCAATTAGAATCTTTAAAAAGCCGCATGATCTTTTTCAGTAAATAAAAACCAAAAGTCCGGCACTGGCGACTTGAATTAAACAAGAGAGGATAATTGCATAAAAATATAATGAGAATGTATAAATTTATGTAAAATTTTAGCCTTTATTTACCAAGATGTATCATAATTTCCAAACGAATGGTAGATTCCACTGGTTCCCAAGCCATTTAAGTTATTTTGTCTAATAAGGTAAAAAAAGCGTCATATTTAGGTTTTAAATTAATTTTAGGGGTGTGATTGTGAATGCATATATTAAATTGACTTACCTTCCGAAGGAATGTATGAGATGGCATGAAGCATCCCTCGAGAGTTTTAGTGCACTTTCAATATTGCTCACGGTTAATGAAGACCAGGAAGACCGAGCAATGTTCACCTATACAAAATGATTTGAAATGAGAAATAAAGATACGAAAAATAAAAAAATAAATATATAAGCTTATGCCTCCACCAAATCGATTTTTTAAATTAGCTTACCAGTCCACACAGCGGCTGAAGTAATTTCAAGTATTTTTTAAGCCAAAATTTAAGTATTTTAAATGGGATTTCGTCCTCTGCTCTGAGGTGGTCAAATGCGTTACCCGATCGAGACATCTAGAAAGTTAATAAATATTTAAAATTAAGCAAAAATCCATATTTAAGAAAATGAATTCATAATTGTCATTCGTTGTCCGCTAGCATTTAGAACGACTATAATGAAACACTTTTCTGAGGTCATATCGATATATATATATATATATATATGATCTCCGTGTTTTAACGGATTGCTAACGTGCACCTCTGAGGTCAGAGTTCACGGCTTTGACATCTATTGGTGCTAATAAAAAGGCAGCAGAATGGGAGTTACTCATCAGGGGGACTCCACTTTGCTACTATTTTGCTTCAGACAAACAAATTCAGGAGTTAATATTATCCATTATAATAAAATAAAAATAAAATATAATTTTTATTGCCTTAGCCGTGAAATTTTCGAACAATTGAACAGCATGCACGTATATCCTCGCTAAGTTGTAAATGCGGTTACCGTATTGTGCTCCACAGGAAATAATATCACCGTATAGGTTGACGTTATTATCCAATTCTTCCCAAATATGGGCGAGAAGATTTGCAAGACGATGAAGCCAGTCCGCGTAACTAAATTCACGGTAAAAGTTTGAATTCACAATATTTTTAATGTATTCGTCAATATTGTCATCCGCCTCAAATATATTGTTAAGATTATCAATCGACTCCATACAATGCGATTCCAACATTTCAAAAGCACTGATGGAATGATTTTCATCTTCGCAAGCATTAATACCTATCTTGGTACCTGCAATATCGAGGAAATCAAAACTGCAGATTGATTGTAGGTCTGCGCTGCTCAAGCGATTCAGTTCATCAAAATTCTCGAATAATGGTCGAGGCAAATACGGTGATCTATTTTGAAATGCGAACCTCGGGGAAGAAGGCTGGTAATGGGGAATAGTGAGTCCATAATAATCATAGAGACTCTCCGGGCTGTAACCTATAGCTTCGCCTAGACTGCTGTAACTGTTGCTTAAGGCTGGAGAAATATATAAAACAGGTATCTGAAAATAAACACAAAAAATAAATAAATATCTCCAAAAATCACCTAATTCTTCTTGCAAAAAATTATAATTAAGAGATTCAATAATACAATGAGTCAAAATAATTTTCTAGCCATTCAAGACGCAACTCAGCCCTACTTCCTTTGTAACGGAGCCTCCTATCTTCTCCGAAACCAAAATTTTCAGAATTGGTTTTCGATCCTGTGGACAACTGCTATTTACTTCCACCCAATCTTCAAGACAAGAAGTGCAGTATTTATGTTCGCAACAATCCGGTTGCCCAACAGGGAGAGTTATACCTTCCTGACAGATAGCGCAAGTTAGTTGTTCCATATCTGTGCTCGCATAAAAGTCAAATGATAGTGCGCGTGAAGTCTGCCAGTTTAGTTAAACGAAAATTTCAGATCCGGATTTAGTGAAATAAAGAAATTTATTTGTAAAAATATATTAAACAGTATAAAAATAGTTATAAATTAATATTGTAAAGAAATATATGAAAAATGATTAATTTGTAAGTCATGAAATTGGATGTACAATCCAACATATACAAGAAGATGGTCGGTAACCTTATTCGAATACTATCCGCTCAGAATGAAGGCTTTAAGGTGAATGTTTTCTTTTGTTTCTTTAACTTGTCGGTAAATATCCAATCAATCTAGTCAATTTCTATGAAATATTATATGGATTTCTCATTATTAATGAAGTTTGATTGCAGTTATTCCACCTTTCCGTTATTTCATGAAGTTCTCTCTATGTTTGAGGGTACGGACATGTTAAACTTCAGATCAGTGTCTGGTTGAACTATTTCTATTATTGACTTGCAATCATAACATTCTTTAACATCTCGATATACTTTAGTCGCAGTTATAATGATCATCTGTAATAAAATTGCATAGCGTACTTTCTACAGACCGCTACCATAATTGGTTGGACGGCAGTAAATATTGATCTTACTAATTATAGATGCAGGTGTTTAAGGTCAGGTAATAATTATTTAAGAGTGCATACAGAGCAATTGTTTAGAAGAATTTTAAATATCACAAGTCTTGATCAATCCAAGTCAAACTAAATTAGAGAGTTTTATAACACTCATCTGCCCCCTTTTTAGGGATAAAAGTACTTAGACCCTATAAGGAAGAAGGACGAAGGCTATTAGCTCAAACGAACCGTTCTCTTTTGAGAAAATAAGTGTATTTGTATTGGGTTGAATATGGGGTAAATGATTGGTCGTCTGGTTGACCAATAATGGTAGCAATGGCCTCTTCGCTGGTGGTCTCTCATATTCATGTCCGACTTTAGGAATTCAGTAATAAATAGTTCATTACATGAAGAATGAATTTAAGAGTGCACCGAGTGCACTGAAAGCATCCGATTAGGTTTCCTAAAGGAAAGATCTTGTTCAGTTAAGGGCACTTTATAGTAAAATTGAAATTAGGGGAGGCGAAAAAAACGGCTTAACAGCATGCACGACGTAGAGCGAAATAGGTAATCAATTGGTTTGATCTAATTTAAATGACGCAAGGTCACCATTAGGCCATAAAAATCGATTGTACATCGTATGCATACTGCATGACTAGTTCATGTCCAAAGCTGTCAATCACTGGTGTCTAAATGTAAGCAAGTCTATAAGTCACCGCGTGCATACTACAAATTTCCTTCATAATAATTAATGGAAGAATGCCATTAATATAAAAATGAACGGGAGGAAATCGCTCACACAAATGCTCTTTAGAACTTTAATTGACTCCTTGCGGATTCGGATAGGTTTGAGCCAATTAAAAAACTCGGTTTTCTTGACTTGAGGTAGTAAAAACCAGCTATGCCTATCTTAATACATAAATAAGGCTGTGCTTAAAAGTTTCTGTGAAAGGCGGTCGTAGCAACGCAATAGACAGAATAGCTATTCCCATCCAACTTATCATGAAACTTAAATGAAGTGTAACGAATAAATTTTCATAGAGTAAACTGGAGACAGTTAGCTTTGATAAGTTTGTCAAACCGACATACCCTCAGATGTGTACAAACTTTTCGGATAGTTTTTTGATGAATGACAAGCCAACTTGGAAAATGTTAACAATACAAACAAGGGAGAGAAAGCGTGCTCTGGAGTCTCCATCATGAAAGACGCTCCTTCTAACATATTTTCTATCAGCCAGAATTAACTAATGACATAGAATGTGCTCCGATGGGCATTGATCCCGTGATCTCTGACGTAGCAGCCGTGCACATCGACCACTGTGTCAATGGAAATTCATTTTCTTCGGCATTATTCAAAATTTTGTCACTCACTGTTCGGCCAAAAATATTCTTTAGTCTCGCATTTTATTTGGTAAAAGTTTTCACTCTCACTTCATATCAAAGAAATGAGTTGAACAGGAGAGTGCAAAGTTTTCAAATCTCTATAGTAGTGAGAGAAGAGAGTGAAATGTGAATGTTTCCTTATACCTTGTTCAGAAATTCCAGTATGTATTGTACATGATTCTGATGAACCAGAATCAGATTATGTGAAAGAAATCCAGTTATGCAAATTCTTTGCATTTAACCGATCAATGGAAATATAAGCAGTTTAATGAAATATAAGATGGTTACCTCAACTTTACTGTCTGCATCTATACTTCCTTAAATATAACGGGCAAAGTTCTCTCAAGCAGGCTAATGCAATCAGTTCAAAAGCTTGTTCACTTCAGTGGACAAAATGAATCCACTCTTATTAAGTGATCGGTAGAATGAGATATATTTGGCATAACCTTAGAACTATGATTTTCGGAGTCACCTTAAAGTTGACTTCTGGTATGTAAATTAGCGGGTCTGTTAAGAGTTGACCTATGCTTTTGCTGTGTTATATCCGGATTATGGGGATATTAAATATTAAGTACTTAAATAATTATCTTCTACGGTTATGAAGTTTTTGAGGCTTTACGTTATTAGCTCTATTTCGCTAAATATTTCCCTTATTACATTACCGCTTTTATGATCATAGAATTCGTCTGTTGCGTTTCATCACTAGTCGTTGCCCTTTTCGTAATATTTGCTCTTTTTATGTACAACCTGCCATTAGTCATTATCCACTCCTAAATTGAGTTTGAAATGGTTTTTAATTGCTCCCTTCTTTCTTCAGTTTGTGTACCTATAACAGAAAAAAGAGCGACATTTTCTCCAAAGTATTGTTAGAGCTATAGATAAACAACCATCAACTAACAGTAATCAATGCGATTTTCAAATCAGAAAGCCAAGAGTTGAGGGTAACCCAAATTATATCGTGCAATGGGAATGGAAACTCGAGAGAGAGAGAGAGAGAAAGAAGAATAAGGTGGCCAACGAGGGAGAGCGCGGGGATCGAGCGTCTGCACCGCCAGTCTTGTAATCGACGTGTGTTGGATTTTACAGGAAAAATCTGAGTTATCGCGAAAAAGACTGGTACAAATTAGTGATCAATATTCTCCACCTGTGTAAACGGAGAAAAGTTCAAACGAATACGAAAACGTGAACATGATGTTTTATTAAAACGAATTAGATTAATATTACTCCAGAAATTATAAGAAGTTTTTGAGAAATCTTTCAGCATTTCTTCTATTTACTATTCTTTATTTTCCACTCCTTTAAATTCCACTTCTTTACCGTTTCAACTAATTTCATTACGATGTTCATGGAAAAGGTAAACGATACGATATTCCTAATTTAGAAGTTTGAATTGCACTTACCAATTCTGGGTTAAGCTGTAGCGAATACTAAGCAAATCAGCCCTTAGCTAAACCTTAGTAATACACTTAGAAGTCCAACTAGCTGCAGACAGGTGTAGCTAGCTTCTAGCGGAGTCCTCTAGTACACATTGCTCCCAAAATTGGCTAGACTACGTTCAAAGTAGGAGAAAGTTTATTGTAAGACCGCTTAGCAATTGAATAGAATTAACGCCACATTGGACGGATATCAATCGCTGATCGGGTGGGCGGCCTTCGCATACATGTCTGCCCTTGCTCGATATGCGATCAGTAGCACGTGCGCACTTTCCAGAATGTTCAAGTGCGCGAGAGATTCCCTTGGTCAGCCTTGGTAGCGCATTGCACTCTCCACACCGCCTTATGGTATTTGAATGTAATACGTGAGTGAACGAAGCATGAGGGACCTACATAAATACCACAGATTATATCAATACACTACCACCTGAATGTGATCAGCTTGAGAAAAGATCTCTTTACTCCTCTACACTGATTCTTGCTCAAGCGTAGTAGTTGTCACTAGAATAATATTAATCCAAGTAAGTTTATCTGAGTCGCTTCCTACTTTTCGTTTTGCGATGTATTAAGCATTAAAAGAAATTCTTCAAAAGCCCATTTCACTCTTTATTAAACATACGGAAATAAATACTAGATCAGTTAAACAAGTAACGACATGCTACAATTATCAATTAAATTAAATTATTCAATTAAAATGGACAATATAATGGGGCGTCGGCGAAAGCCCCTTAGAACGGAAGTTCAGAAAAATTACTTTTGCCAACGGAATTATAGCGGCGGTAGTATTGTATAATGGCTCTTAGGATGGAACCTTTTCTACTCGACAGAACTAAGGGAAGTATAAATTTCAAAGAGTAGACAAGATTAATCACGGCTAAACTTCCCCCTACGTATTCAAATTTTCTGAGACTGTTCTAACTGATGCAAATTCCCTATTTTAGAAGAACTAACTACTTATTTAATGAGAATTTCATGGGAAAATAAAAAGATTATCTACCCTACCTGTTTAAATAAAGTGAAATTACAATAAGTTGTCAACAAACTCTATTTAGTTCATGTTAAGTATCGTAAGGTAGCAGCAACGGTAAATGGAGCTGCCTGTCCGGGAATAATAGTGTCAAGATTTTGATGTTAAAGTAGGTTCTTTGCCAACGCCGGAGAGGGTCATTTTTTAATTGCAACGTGAGTAACGCTGGAGAGTGTAAATAATTTGATGTAGTTTCTGGAGCCCTTAGAAGCGGGTAAATTATGGCGATCAGAACAAGGTAAACAATTCAAAACAGTCCCCCGCCTAATCAATTTATCTTAAAGCTTCGTATTAATAATTTATCCTTAAAATTTTGTTGCTTATGAATGATTAAATGTGGCTCTTCAAATTCTACCTACTTATTTTCACATTTAAAAGATATTTTTTCTAATATCAACTTCGAATAAAACTTAGATCTCATAAATACTAAGAATTAAGTATAGATTTTCCAACTGTCAACTGATAAAGGAAAAAAGACGGGAACATCATTCGATCAAGAGGACTGCCTTTGCAATATAAGCTGAACAAATCGTAATTTTTATGAGGTCTCTTTTCAATTGGTAATTCATTTATATCATCTATTTGTTCAATAAAATGAAAATGTGGAATTTGAATGCAGAAGCCATTTCTATCATATTATTGGAGTCACCTAACAACTAACGGTTTACAGCTAATAAATTACAACAACAATAACGGTCACCAATTCGTAGCTGTTTGAGTAAGAGCTAATAACAATTGTGGAACAGAACACCAAGAGTTGATTAGACCAAAGTGTATTCAAGCA
This sequence comes from Hymenolepis diminuta, assembly GCA_900708905.1. Lineage (NCBI taxonomy): Eukaryota > Metazoa > Platyhelminthes > Cestoda > Cyclophyllidea > Hymenolepididae > Hymenolepis > Hymenolepis diminuta. The sequence goes on along the minus strand of CAADRB010000013.1, from coordinate 1,532,071 downwards.
AGCCACAACGGGTTTGAAACAAGTGACAGAGAGAGATAGAGAGGGTTGCGTGCTGAGGAAGAGAGGAGGTAAATAGGAGGCTTAGGAGCCGGTAACTGACAGATGTGAGTTGTTATTAAGTGAAAAACAAAAATACCTTTATATGAGTCACTTGAGTAAGGACATGCGGAACATGAGCGCAGATGTACTTTTTAGGTGAAACAAGGTGG
>CAADRB010000013.1:1394307-1531844 GCA_900708905.1 Hymenolepis diminuta | reverse complement strand
GGGGGGAGCCGATGGACGCGTTTAGACATGGCAGATAGGGATTATGCGTCATTGGAATGTAAAAGACGTCACTCCAACTTCGTGGACGAAAAACCGAAATGTTGTCATAGGGAATGCGAATAAAAAGTATTTCTGGAAATGCATGAAGAGTTTTCCTTCAATAGCTACTGACTATTTTGAAGATGACGAGAATTGATAATTTAGTAGACAAGGTAATATATTATTCACGGTTAATGAATAAGATATTTATTACCTCAAATAGGATTTTTAAATACCAAAGGCATAAATTATCATTAAGTGATAGTAAATATTTATTGTTAAGTTTTTAAAGGGAGGACCAAAAGGAGCCTAAATTAAGATGAAATAGTTGTGGCTCTTATTAAGAGGGTGTGGTCGTGAATTAAAACATGTGATGCCTCAACATTTAATGGCGAAAAGAAATTGCCCACAAGTTTATAGGCCTGCTTTCTCGAGAAATCGATGTTATGTATCATTCTATGGCAAAGAGTTCTAATGGAAATGAAAGTTGCCACGATTGGTAGAATAGTATTGAAAGAAAATGTGGACACTGGGCATTAGAGCATCATATTAAGTACGTTAGGTAAGTGAAAAGGCGGTGCATCGGTCAGCGTGAAATGTCAGAGGTCACAAATTCCGTACGCGTCAGTGCACGACCACTGAACGATATAACCTAATGTACCAGTTAAAAAATGACTAAGACAAAGGTAGCTAAATGTGAATTTCTTCCCAGAGAGATCCAGAATTTATTCCTCTATCTAAGACAAGCATTAGAATATACTTCCCAAGATCGCAAGAATGCCTATAAATAACGATATTCAAGAAAAAAGGAAGTGATTTTAGAGGGCTTCTAAGCCCATCTCTTTGCATGTTGCACCTTATTATGAAACATAGATATAAATTTGAAAACAATTCCTGACTTTATAAAAATTATTAACCTTAAAAGTCAGTCAGAGAAACCGTCATTAAAATCCACTTTTATTCAGGTTAAAGGAAAACGCTTGGTGGTTTCAGAGACGCCCCACATAGTGTCGTACAACTGCACACTTTCGGACTATTCAGTCCATCGATGAATCAGGGCATCATGTGATTCGTCGGAGCCATATTTGCTCAATTATGACGCCACCATATCGTCACTGCAATCTTACAGACATCTGTTTTTTCATGCCACATAATGTAAATAAATGAATTGTCGTATCAAAGTTTACCGATTAGGGGGCCTTAATCTGTTTTCTCATTGATTTTGGCTATTGTGTATCTATTACAGTAGCCTTAATATCAGCTTCATTTACATTTGGACGAAAATTTCAACCTTTCACATCTACAGTGACAGGTTGGATATTATCATAATTCATTCCCACCACTGATGTCTGTTGTGCTTAGTTGCTTCTCTTGATACGTCTTCACTTGATCACATTAGTATAATGCAATGCGTCCAAATCCGCTTGTTGGACATTATAATTTGTCTGATCCCATATTAAATTGATGAATATCGGGATGTGCATAAAAAGCATTGTGCCTGGAATGTAGTCCACCTAATTATAAATTGTCGATTGTCAAGGCCAAACGAAGTATTTACCATCTCTCACCCTGAGCATACGAGTTTGAGGAGAGAAAGGTTCATGTCAACGTAAGATTATACGTCTGATTTTCACTCGCCTACGATGGTCTGTGATCTTAATTGAGCCTCATCACGATAAATGCAGTGCATTGACATCAATAAGGGAAAAAGAACTTTTCCATGTCATCGACAAAATCTCACCGTTTCTTCGCAGCATTTTAAGAATTGATTTGGTGCCTTATGCCATCTCAGGCATACGGATAAGAGGTGAAAGCTTTTAACTTCCCTCTGCTATTGGCAACTATTCACTCCTTGTTGGTCTAAAACACCTTCTAATTGGTTTCGCATTGACGACCAGTGTCCCCCAATGCAGTGTTGTGTAGGATCCCTTCATTAATCACTTAAGTACAATTTATACGAGTCATATTTAAAGAATTATTTGCGTGATTTTGTTTAGGAGTTCGTTGTGGCGATTTACACACTTCACTTACGAGCAATCTTCCAAGGGTGATTTAGTGCAGGTCATAGGAATCATCAGCTTTGATACCGGAATATCGTGTCCAGATGTTCGGCCAGCAATTTATGATCACAAAGGTCTTATTCCACGAGTGGCTAATCAGGGACAAATATGACCCAGTTTGGCAGCATGCACGTCTTATCATGGATAAGAGTTGTGCGGGCCTATTCTGGTCTTGACAGTCTGAGCAGGACTATCGCCGTTCTTGTGGTGGTTTGACCTTCAGCTACCAGTTATGTGGAAATATTCTTATCGCTACAAGTAGATTTCGTCTAGTTACGAACTCCTCTTTAAGGTGTTGAAATGTTACCTTCACTCTAATAATTCTGCCGCATGTACCACAGAAAGACATCAGTGATAATCTACCCATATTACAGTTCCAATACAGTTTTATATCAGAAATAAATAATTTCTCCCATATTATATCATTTAGTCAGTTGGAGTGATATCTCTTGTGACCTACCGCAACCATTAAAACTGAGGCATTAGAACTCCTTTCAAAATTCCCTACCTACTTATTTGGTATTTTATAATAATCTCACCCAAATTCCTAAAAACGCTTCGAGTACAACAACTAATTATTTTTCGTGCCCTTTTTATAAATGTCATTTAGGAAATATTTCAAACCAATTGTCGATTGAATTCTAATAAATAATTACACTTTTTAATGTAAAAGACTAGAATTAATAAATATTCAAGTGTGTTTTTCCAGCAGTTACAAATAATACCTAGAACTGAGATGATTGTCTTGAAGTTCCAGAAGCATCTGAAACTTTTTTAAAGAATACACTCAGATAAAATCAGATTAACGACGTAAAACAAAGTTATCCCTTACACACTTTCATAAAATGACGACAATTCAATCAGACGAAATGATGAAGTTATGAAAAACGGTAATTTCTAAAAGATCTCTTCTTCATTAAGGTATCTTTTTTCAAAATATTGTCTGATATTTTAATAACAATGCTAGAGATTTCAATCTACTAGGCGTCACACCTTAACTGGTCTGTCTGTTATCATCACTCTGCTAATTACTAATTCATTTTGAGATTTTCAGCTTCTAAGTGCCCAAAGCGCACATGTAGCATATCGACTGTCGATTTTCATTGACGATTAATTCTCCGGTTCTCTCCACATTCTCCACGTTATAGTTTTCCTCTTCCTTGAGTCTCCATCGCTGTTTGGCAATATATTTTGATTCACCCTCAACTCTTCACAGTCTTATTTGGAGAGTGTGATTGTGACCCTAATCTCTACAAGATCAAGAGTATTCATTAAAACACGTCAGGAGATGCAGTCTGTTAGCCCAATTCCTATAAGCCGAAAATTATATGTACACAAATGATGACTGTAAAGTTACCCTGTAAAAATCTTCTAATGTGTCATATTGTAAATACTTTTGTCAGTTCATACTCTCTTACCTTTACAAATACTAATTACTTCAGCATTCACCTGGAATTGGGGTATAGTAACTCTGCTCTGACAACAATCGTTTAAGAACTTCACTAGGTATCTAGTGATGGTCCACTCAACTAGATAAGTTCAGTTCGCAAGCCATTAGCTACAGGATATTTTGAAGATTTTAAACAGTGGTGTAATGTTTACAGTTAAATCAGATTGTACTTGCAAAGTAGGTTGTAGGCTTTTTTGACTTCATTGACAACCAGTAATACTGGCAATTTTACCAACTTTCCTTCCAAGAAAATCCTTTTCATTTGAAATGAGCGAACTCACCCAATTTCTACGCCTTTAATAGGCTACGTACGAGTCAAAGGATTTGCCAGTTAAATCCTTTTTTCGTGACCATTTAACACACACGGTTTCATTTTTCCAGCCCTAGATCAAGAATAGCACCTTGGCAAGTCCTTAGATGGCATAATGTGCCGTCTTTTATTAGGTTTTTGGAAAAGAATCGACAGCATAAAGATAATTTATTTCACAAAAGTTTAACATGCACATTCCATTTTTCGTAGTCTCCACTGAGTCCGTAAAGTGGCCTACAGCATTCATATGAATTACATGAGCATCCTGGCCAAGTCGACAGTTTTGATCTCTCCTAATAATGATATTTTTACATTCACATCTCATGTCTCTCATTAGAGCATCCAGTTACCTATAAAAGGCTTTTTCTCTGAAAAGTTAGGAGAGCAATCTGCTGGCGCATAGCAGACAATAATTCCCAGGGTGATAGTGCCAGCATTAATTATATTTGTAGCTGATTGGATGGAAAAGCGCTTTAAGTGGTCTGTCCTGCACATCTAATTTTGGGGCCTTACAGGTAGCTGGAGCACGGGTGAGTACTGTCATTAAACTTATGTAAGTGGAGATACAAGCCTTCTTCGGCTTATAAACACATTTTAATTGTTTATAAAAATTTATATAAAACTTCCGAAAGTCCTTCCTGTAGCCCGTTATCTCGTGTAATTTACAGCTAATGACTCTCAAAATGAAGTGCACCAAACTTGAGCCACAGAAAAGTCTTCACCTTTTTTCTTCTCTTCATTTCAGTAAAGGTTTTTTCTCCCTATCTAACTTGCATAATGTATATGAACATTAATTAATTCGTTTCTTTTGATCGAATGAAATAAATAGGTATGAAATTATTGACACTTTCAGTTTAATTCATATGTGACATACGGATTTTTACCTGAACGCTAATTATACTTTCTACTTTCTTTAGGAGTGTAGTCTCTGATGAGATGATTGGGTATGTTTATGGGTTAGATTTGAATAAGCTATTCTGGGCGTAAAAACTGGATTTGACGCCTTTCATTTCCATGTGAGCTTTAAGAGCACTGTCTGGAATTGCAGATGGTGAGTATTGACTCAATTTACTTAAAGTAATCTCTCTAATTACTGCTATAAACACGAATTCTTTTAGTCAAATCTCCCAAATGAATTGGATTTTCATTTCAATAGAAACGATTCCCTTTTTTGTCTAAATAGGTGTTTAAAGTCAGCCTGAATAACGCTAGAAATTCCTTTGTTGTCTGTTATCATAAGCATAACCGAAACAAGAAGTCTACAAATCTCGGTCGTTCATGAATTTACCCAGTAAAGTTATGTGTCACCGCCAATTCTCTCAAAGGTGTATTTCGTGCTAAAATTGGACTTTGAAATGTGTGATTGCGGCACAAGCAGTTAGGATGACTCTGGCTGTCATGTGACGGTTGGATAATTTTATTTACTCATATTCTGACCTCGTCTTTATTGCCTAAATCCCTCGTGATACTTCTAGAATTTTAAATCAGTTTTCATTTTCATCTTTGCTCATGATTGAAAGTTCCTAGGGTGTCCGAGTTAATGCTTTTGGAATGCTTTCCTATAATCGGAACGGCTATCAATCGACCGTACCTTATCGTCATATATACCTCATGTCTTTCAAATTCTCAGGACGACTCAAGTCATCCTGCTTTATAACTTCTTAATCGGCGCATGCTTACCCTTCAACTCCTAGCTGGATCAATTAACCATTCCAGTGGGCTTTACCAACTATCAATAAATATCCACGTGTAAGCTTATCCCGGGCTCTATTCCTAAGCCCCGATTTCCAGGTTTCTCTCAGCCAACTCCTGCAGCCAGGTCCTCCAACCAGCTCCTCTCTATGTGCAGTTCCACTTTCTTCCACCTTCGGCATCTTAACATTTGCGATCCCCTCATTCTCTCTCTTTGTAACTTCTTATTAAAGTAATATTCTTACTATATATATCTAGTCATCCAACAATCGATTATCCCATAATGTTATTCTGCAACATATTCATAGGAATTTTCGAATGTATGTGAAGCCACCTTACTGCTATCAATGACATATCCGTGTTCTCTTCATATTCGATGAATTTCTTTCTATTTTTTATTATATTTCTCTTTCATTATTAGTAAAAGAATTCCAGTGATAAGGCATAAATAAATTAGATTGGCAATGAGGTATCATTCTCCCCACCAAACGCCTTAGTTCTGAATGTTTTAAATCTTGTATCATAATGCTCTATTTTACATTAGTACTAAACTTTCCCTGGGAAATATACGAGAAAAAAGGAATTTTTACAAAAAATCAAACCATTACTAAAAAATGACGCAAAAAGTTAAATCACTTTCAGTAATTCGAACTTCAGAGAGAGAAGACAGAGATATAAGTAGACAAGATTAATCTAATAATCAGTCCAGACAATTTATTGATTGTGCTTTGGTCGGATTGTGATTTGCAGAAGATTCAATTAATCGTTGTACTTCATAATCCGATCGTAACAGAATATGATTGGTCGGATAGGGGACCAATCGATGAATGGCGATTGATCTGTAAAGCCCGATAATAAAAAGTAATCAAGTAAGTAATTTTCTCATTGTTAATCTCATTTATTGATCGAAATATGAAAATTTTAAAAGTATGTTTCGTAACTGTATCCTTTTGTCAAAAAATTACTTCCAGTTGACTATTATTGTTTGTTTAAAACTTTATTATAACAACAAATTGTCACTTTAAACAGAGTCATGTTTTTTCACATTTGGCATTCTTCAAGCCACACCATCTCCACTTAGCTTGAGTGCAGTTAAACAAAACTTAAAAATGCCAAGTACTTAGCCGGAAATACCCCTTTCAAGAGCATTTAAACAAACACGGTCTTATTTTTTTGCTAACGGATAAATAGTAGCATTACTATTTAAATTCAACATAATTCATAATCATATCATAATTCAACAACTAAATTCAAGTTTTTGCTTACTGTTTATACGATAAACTTCTTGAGTTTAATAATTTTCTGATTGTTAAAAGAAAACATTACATGCAGAAATTTTGGATTTTGTATCCACGGTAATTTCGTTTCCACTGTGGGGTTGATCCAGTGAAGTATTTGGTTATTCAAGTCTCATTTGATAAGACGATAAACAGGCTGTTTAACCAAAGGAATTTTAAATTGTCAATTAAGCCTTGAGGGCACTCACTAAATATAAAGAGGGCGGCGCAGTCATTAACTCCAGCTTAAATAACCACCTTTGCATCCCCAAAAAACTCAGAGGTTAGTAGCACAGAGAATGGTTGCCAGATTTTGCGGAACGCTTAACGAAATGGGATCAAACAGCACAGGTAACAGTACCTCATTGAGGAGATTTCGAGAAATCTACAGTTACCAATCACCACGCGAAGATATTGACGATTAAACATGACTGATAATGTGTTAATATATATATATATATATGCTCAGTATCTTGGTTACTAAACTGGGTTAGCTTTCCAGCTACATCCGAAATGTTCCAGCACTATGAGGGACTGAACTTATTACTTCCGCATTATATCTGTAATTAAAGCAGGTACTTTCTTGAACTCCCTATTTTGTGATATGAGATGTTAAATTAGTTTATGAGAATAGGAAATAAATTAAGATGGTAATAAGAGAAGAACGGATAAAGATATTCACATGGAAGTTTTAAAAGCGTTATCTTATATATAAAGCGCCAGAAATCTATTACTAAACTACCACTTTTGTGCTATGGAATGGAGGTCTTTACAGTGACCTTGTTTCCAATTCATGTTTAACAGCTATCCTAAATCGGTCATGGATTCCAATTTTTGGCCTACTTCACATCTTTCCCTGCATGACTCATCACTCGGTCTTTGAACTATTTATTGATTTTTTCCACCCGTTATATTTTTAGCCTTATTCCGAGGCTTAGACACATTTTTGAATGCTAATTACAGTGCTACCGCCTTTACTCTGTTCCCTCTCTCTCCCTCTCAATATGTCACCATGTCTTCCCACAATTTTGTGGTAATGCGGATCGCAAAACTTAATTTTTTCCCCACGTCCTACATTGGTATCTCCTGAGCTGGAGCTCCTCTAACGATACTCGCTTGGTTTTAAACGATGCCATTCTTTTAGTCGGCTACACGCAAAGGCTGACGAGAACTATTTTGGCCCCGAATTGTAGAACTTCAAACGGTATGATTCAATGCAGTCGAGCGGACGACTTGTTCCCACTCATGGAGTCATGTTGGTTTTCCAACGATTCTATTTTCTGTAGTGGATTCAACTCAGCCCAGTTGAATTTTTCAAGAAATGCTACTTCTTTTCACGATAAAAGGGTAAATAGTTTTGAACTTCAGGTCTCCCAAAGTTTGGGTTTTCACCCAAACCTTCTACAATGGTTAAAATGAATGAGATCAGTTTAGATTTAGAGGACTTATTGTGGTAAGGGGTTGAACATTAAGAATTCATTAACTCTGTCTAAATCCTTCGATAATTTGGATGCAATGGCTGAGTAAAGCTATTCCATTTGATGAAAGCGCAAGTGGAATCCAATCTCTTACCATTTGAATAGCTGTCCAGATACTGAACACAATGCGGTCGTACTCACTAAACGCACTAATCATCTATAAAAGTACTCAATTACGAATCTCTTTAATCAGTTGTACTTTTTGATCTAAATTTATACATTTAATCGCATTTCCGACTAGATAAACCTTTTTCGAGTGACTGATTTGTGATTGTGAGCTGATTAATAAGTTGATCATTAAAGAAGAAATTAAAATTCATAGGAGAGGCTTAGGAGTGTACTTTGGAATTTGACACAATTCACAAATTGTCTCACCACCCTCGTCAGTCCAAATAAATTGGTAGCGAACCGACGTAATGAAGATGAGTCAGACTTTACTTGCTGATGTATTCATCTTTCATTGTCTCAAATCTCTAGGCCAGAAAATTTCCCATTTGTCACTCCACTTTCAATCTCCGACGGTGTAAATTACCTAAGCGACAGACAATGCGCCCTCCTTCTAAATTTGTGGCATGTGATTGTCAAATTGGTTGTTGGACCCACTGGTGCGTAATGTGTCACAACGGCGTGAGAATTTCCCAAGAGTAGCTAACTTTTAAATTGTACAAATTTTCAGATGGTGGAAATTTCAGTGTACTTTTAAATATCTTCAGTGTCGATTTCATGCTGTTTTAGAACTGGTATAAAGTTGAAAAATACGTTGGTGTCACAGCGTCCATCGTACAAGTCAGAGATAGCGTGATCGATCGGTGATATGGATGGCCCACCACCAATTAATTCCAGTCGAATGTGAGATTTCCAGGAAGCAGTTTAGGACAACTTCTCTTTGCTAAAATTGAGCATTTTAAGGCCTTGACAGTCTTCGTATATTTCGAAGAAAAAATACTTTGGAATGCCTTGAGCAACCATAAATATTAATTAAATGGTTACTATGCTCTTTACATCGCAGACAAGAACTTAATTACGTTTGAATTATACCTATTAAGCAAAAATGAAAATAAGCCTAATATTCTCTCTCTGGGATCTTACGCGTACTTCCCAATGCGCTACTGTTTACGATTGAGGAATTAGAGAGCAGCCCATGACAATCCCAGAACCTCTTCACATGTAGAGTCTATGCTGATGCTAAAAATGGTGGATCATATTTCGAATAACTGAAATAGTAGTAACAATTTAAGTTGTGCAATTTCAGTCTTAATGCAGTAGGATTATTTAAAATAACATATACTCTTCTATCGTTCGGCTATAAACACATAATTCTCATTTTTGATTTTTAAAATCCAAATCATGCTCGAAAATATATGATTGTTAATTAATTTAAACAAGCACACAAAGTGGCCCTACTAATAAACCAAGAGTAAGTTCTGACATCTGTTTGGGCAGCAAACGGTTGGGTCGCGCTCCCAATTTGGCTAGTAAGAACTACTAGTCGGCACACGACCCTACACTCTAAACTTCTTTCACTTCAGATTACATCTGATCTAATTTAGGGTCAAGCGCGTCCTATTTTAATCGAACTCTCCCATCTTAACTTCTCTTCAATGCATCAAAATTTTCAGATCTCAGAAATTGAAAAGGCTCCGTCATCGGGGTGCTTCCATTTTATTAGCTTTCCATTATCTCTGTCATCAATTTGGGCCCCGGAAAGCCTCAGTGATCGCGTTGTTTTCTCATTTGACAAATGGCTTCAGTTTAACATGCTTGGGCTCTCCACACAACCCACTCCTAATCTTAACTAAGGACTGTTTTTATGACATCTCGTTGACCGTGACGGGCGTAGAATTAGGCCAGTTCTTACGACAGCTGCATGTGAAAATAATGGCCTTGGCCGAGCCGCTTCATCACGTGACACCAGATTGTTGTTTTTATTTGTCCTAAAATATACAGTCTGACCTAAAGAGCAACAACAATATTTGAGAAAGGCACTATGAGAAACCTGAATCTAATTGGACTAAACCAATCTCAACCAATAAATGCATTTGAGCAGAAGAGTATCATAAAATACATTGACTTAACGATTTCCTATTGCTTAACTAACTTCAAGGGTAAGACTAGTGAGCACAAACATTTTCCGTTTATGATAACACAGAGTTTCCTCTTTCCTAGTGCTTTAATAAATCTTGTTACCAAGCATATCTTGAACACGCTGTGTCGTCTACAAATATTATAATTAGCCCAAGCGCCATGGTGACGAATTGTTTGAGTGGAGCGGGTGAAAATAATTACTTGATCAAGTGAAGACGTCAACGCTCCTCAAGGGAATATGCAAATTATATTTGTGGGAAAATTTGCATTAAATGAAAAGGAGAACGCTCATTCTAATTATTAAAGAAAAGCACGTTAAGGGCATCATATTTCTTGTGTAACCACAAATTAGTCGAACATTAAAAGAATGAAATATGCTTTCCCATTCAGACATTTATTTGTTGAGTCCTAAAGATAATTAAGCTTATACAAACTGCTCAAACAAATCCTACTACGTTGCTAAGTATCTTTAAAAAAGAGCTAATTTAGTAAAAATAAACGATAAGAAAATGCCAAGATAATCAGCCTTTCCAATTCTTACAAGCATTACGTTTACAAAATAGGAGGGTGACAAAGACGGAAGCAGAATATTGACACTCATAGAATGCAGAGCTCAGGTCTCATGACCATAACAATGAAAGTGTTACCGTTGTTATATAGAGTTCAATATGTAAAAATTGGATAAGGAGAGAAAATCGACATATTTTTTAAGAGCCAAGGCTTTAGTCATGCAAAGGAAAGGGTGAAAGGTGAGCAAAAGCTAAATCAATAGCCGGATGCTCCGTGATCTAAGTGTCCGACAAGGCGGAGGTGAGGATGTCAATCGTGCACACCCAGTGAGGTGGACGGCTAACCGTTCTGGTTAATTCTGACCAACAAGAATGATGATAGGATGTGAATTTCTCACATCAGCTGCTTCCGGATATCTTCCGTCTACCCATAACGGACTTGGCAATCAATAAGCAATCGTTTGTTGATCTCAAGTTCAAAAATAAATACCTTTAGAAACAAAACTTTTTGATTTCACTTAATATCTTTAAATGCATTTCTTAATTGCCTTATGGTGTATTTTGTCATTATTTCAAGCACTTCGCGCAATAACATTAAAACATTATGAGAAAATAAAAAATGAAATAGTGCATTGTTTACAGAATAACACAAAACATGAATCTGAGAGGCCCGACATTCGAAATAGGAATAACAAAGAATTACTGACTACATTGTATGACCAATATGTAATCTGTACATATGTACGGACACAGTAGTGGATAAGAATTTGCAACGAATGAGTCAATGGCACATGTATAAGTGGAGTCAAGTGAAGGGATAATCACAATCAGGAACTGATATGTCATCAGAGGGCTAGTTATTTAATTGGTGTTTTGCACAATTGGCTTTAATGAAACTGTAATAACATTGGGGGTCTATGGGCGCCACATTGATCGAATTGATGGAATAAGTCAAGTCACTCATAACGCCAGATCAGTTCGGAGGTGGCAGAGAAGCCACTTCAGTTTATTGATAATTAAATTAGGCTTATATACAAAACATTTCTTTGTTGGATGTCAGTCATGTCTCGCAGTTGGTGTCTCGGCTTGATGATAGACACCCGTTTAGGTATCTATGTACAAGCACGCAAACACACAGCGGGACCGCCTGTGAACACTATAGTGGAGATCTTATCGCCAGTCAATTATCTCTAATCGCCAGGTGTTGATAGACATCTGCTGGCTACTGCAGAAATATCAAGCTTGAATTCAACTCATGCATTGATTAATCTTTCGAACTGCAAACAAGACTTTCAATTAAACACAAAATTGGCAACAAGATAGAATATACCTTCCCCATAATGCCCAAACTCCCCTGTCTGTGCCAAGAATTTGCAAAAACTCTGTCCTCTTAGTGACATTAGTTGATTTAATTAAACATAAAACAGATAGCTTAAGAGTACATTTAATTATGCCAAGGAATAAAGAATATATTATGTTAAGGAACAAGGACTGAAAATAAATTTTATTACTACTATGTAGGTCACTTAGTTGGACGCAATCAGAGTCTCTATTTATTGTGTGCTGAGATGTTTCTAACCACTAAATTGAGTTGGAAATCATCAATAATGTAAATAAGATATGGTTGTAAATACAATATATTATTTAACTGGTTTGCCAAACGTTGACCTTGAAATGTTGTTTGAATGGACAATTCCCGGTTGCCTCTATCGCGGTGACATGTGCTTGTGCTAATACACGGTGCCTCACTAATATCTTGTTTCCACTTTAATACGCGAATTGGATGATAGTGAAATAGCAAGAATAGGAGTATTAACCGTTGCAGGTCAAGGTAAAGTACAATTTCAACGAATTTTGATGTTAGTACCCGAGGGTACTTTGATGTTCATATGACACTCATTACAATTTTCACACATTAGTCCGTGTTAGAAAATTCATAATCAGAATAAACAAGTTTCTAATTGTTACAATCATAATTTGAAAAAAAATACTAAAGGAGACCCTTGAAAATTCTGAAATTTCAATCATGAATAAAAATCCAAAATATTGTAGCCTTATTTTCAACTTTGTTTCAGTGTCTTACTTGAATGTCTTAATATTTCATATTTTTATATTTAAGAAATAAAATTAGAAAATAATCGATTTGTCAGAAAATATTTTGTTTATGCAAACAAAAGCTCCGCTCGTTGTTTAGTTCTATCGAGGTCAACTGCGACAAGTGTAAGTTGGGCGATGTCTTAAATTGATTTCTGCTTGAATAATTCATATATTATATACGATATTGTTGCATAATAAAGTATTGATTAACATTAAAAGAGTGTTTGTTTTTTTGAAACATATTTATTTTTCTTTAGAATAGTTTGTTGAATCGCGGCGCTTGTAGTAGACAGCCTCTATCTATTTATAAAACAATTTGAAACTATTAGATTTAAACCTTTAACACGACAACTAATTAATTTACCAAATATTAACATGAGAGTAAGGCATTATAATTTCTATTTTATTTCCGGTTTTCTTGTTAACGAATATAATTTTTTATTTTTAATATACTCGCTCAATATCAGTGTTTTTGTGTCAAAAGGAGGGAATGTCGGACGCTTTCGACACAGATCCCCCGACAGCATCATATTCAAACCGCAGGGTTTTTCCGCGTTCTTGGAATGATTTACCTCTCTCATCAAGTAGCTTTCAATATTTAGAAAATTTCAATGAACCAGATTTGATTAAAATGCTTCAAACAGAATATTGGTGGGTAGGAGACCCCAAAGTTTCTACTGGTTTCGATCCATGCAGTAACTTCAAATCCAAATGGCTTCCCTTCGCTTCAAAGTCACGTCAGATTGAATCTCGAGTTGAACTCACGGAGTATCAAGTTGTTCGAGAATGTCTTTGGGTTCTTCTTGGTGCCCAGAAAAGCTTTCTCTTCATCTCTTATACCGACAACGAAATTCTCACAAAAAATATCTGCCTTTACACGCGTAAACCTGCAGCTCTTACCCACCTTACTTATGGAGCGCTTGATGCATTTTGTACGGAGATCGCAGAATCGGCTACAAGCATTCTTCAAATCAGAGCATTTATAAATTTCGTTTTGTTATCTGAGAACTCTATTCCCTCACCTTTCATTCGCCTGGCACAAGTTTGTGAGAGATTGGTAGGTGATGCATTTCGAGTCATTTCGGAATTAGAACAAGACGCTAAAAGTGTTTGTTCTACTCAATTAACCCTTATTTCACTTTCAATCAAATGGCAAGTTTGGTTTCGTCGAATTTCTTTTATATCTGTCTTGATTCTGCAAGTCTGTTCTCCCCAAATGAATACCATTCTCTCTGGGGAAACGTCCATCCTTCTTCTTAACCGGATAGAAGAGCTCTCTCGAACGATTTCTAAGTGCTTCCCCGATCCCTATCTTATTGATCTAATTGGAGAAGTTTTCATTTCAACTACAGAAGCTTATCTCTGTAATATAATGAGCGGATGCAGTTTAAATAGTATTCCATTTCTCAGGTATAATGATAGCATTCCTGTTAACGACCCAAGCTTCTGGAAATCAGGCGTCACGCTCATTAAATCAAGTGTTCCAAATGTCTTATCCCCTGTTATTCAAGATGTCCTTTTTGGTGCTAAATCTTTAAGCCTACTTAAGTCTTTTTCATCTCTCTTTCGAAATCCGAAGCTGCTGAGCGCGGTTGAAGATCATCTTAATTCCCCCTTAAGTTCAGACAAAGGAGTAAATTCTAAAGAAGATACTGATTCTGGAGTTGGAGAATCGGAATTTCATGATGATTCAGATATCCAAGAGATGGTTAGATTCATGGAATCAACTGTTATCGACAAGCCAAAGTACGTTCTTCTTATGTCTCCATCAAAGAAATTCTCAGAATATCCAGCAAAGGTAGTAAAATGTCTTAGAGAAAAGATGAAAAATCAAGCTTTGAGAATATCGTCCTATCTTGTATCTTCTTTGCTTCATGGACCATTATCTGAATCCGGAACGTGGCTTTCAACTGTCTCCTCCTTTGCAGATGATCTGAATCTCACTCACGCGTTTGAAAATCTGTCAAAAATAGCATTTTTCCGTTCAGGAGAATGGATGTATGCATTTTGTGAGGAGATATTTAGTTATCATCCTGATAATAGAACGGAATCTGTCCTGAACAAAGCATTAAGAGAACAGGCTATTGCTGTCTGTGGAGAAAGATCCTGGGTCTATGGTCGACTCAAACTAATCTTGGCTGGAAATGATATCTCCCTTAAAATAAGCATTCCTTGGCCGCTTAATATCGTAATCTCTGAGGAAAGCTTGGTAATATACCATAATGTGTTCAGATTCCTCTTTGAGGTAAGTGGCGATTTCAAATCAGCATCTTTTACTGAGATAATATCAGTAGCTAATTTGTTTTTATTTTAGCTGAAACAAGCGAAATGGGCTCTGGACAATGCAAAATGGACATTGAGATCGGAGAATCCTAAATTAGCTTTACTCCGATCTCGGTGTCTGTATGTGATCAATGGCATACACGCTTTCATTGCGGATCATATTGAGGTTGCTCATGCAGAATTCATGTGTACCCTGACAAAGTCTGATATCGAGAGCAATTTGGACAATTTGTTGACATATTTCTCAACTTACCTCACTCGAGTGAAGGAAATAAGCCTGTTGTCAGATAATGTCTCACAAAAGATGCTTAATCAGACACTGAGAGAATTGTTTGAACTCTGTGGAGAGTTTCAGTTCCCTTGTGAAATGGATGTGGAGTACCTTGCATCGGAATTCTCAACCCGGGTTGGTTTCCTTCGAACTGTTCTTTCGGAAGCCCTTCAAGGAAGTGGATGTGTGCGCATAGAGGCATCTTCTTTGTTGAGGGTACTAGAAGATTCCTGTAAATTCAACACCGGAGTGACTACAAGATTCCATTTCTAGGCTTTATAAAATAATATTCATATTTTATTTACCTCAGAATGTAAATAATATTTTGTTTTATAATTTAGAATTGTGTGTTTATCAGAAACTTTTATTTTGATTGGGAAAAAAGTAAAATAATAGATAAAGCTAAGAAAAAGTTTCATTGGGAATGTTGCTAGTTTTTATTAAAAGTCATCCATTTTGATATTTGTACTTCATCTGTTACCAAATTCCATCAGATGAGCCAGAGCTTGGCTGCTGTTTTGATATTGTTGCGGCTGTTGCAATTCAAATATTATATATCGTGAGAAGGCGGAAACTCTTTACCTCCAGGATAGTCGGCTAATTTTTTCAAGGGCTATTCACTGAAGCAAAAGTTTCCGTATAATTGATGGCCGTAGGACCAGTTACAGCCTTACCTTTACATTAGCGGCTGTGTTAGTCCGCGTACAGATAAGATTGCCAGACAGCTTGAATACCATCTGCAAGATTTGAATGGCTCAGCTTAAGATAGAGCGTAGATCCTGAAGCTTTGAGTCATGTTTATCTACGTACTATAAATCGTCTACTACTAATCGAGATATCAACAGTATTTCAAACCGAAGGCTGGAGTAATTAGAGGTCTGCCTCAGGATCACTGAACTACGGGAATCAAATAAGAAATTAAATTGATATCTCTGGCAGTGGTATTGATAATAATAGATACAATAATGGGAGTTCGGGGATTTCTAGGTAAGTTAACAACGGCGGTCTCAACGGACGGTGAATATCTTGGACGTGCATTGAGTTTTGCCAATTAAACTGGTAACGAAAAGACAAAAAACTCATTGGTAGGTTTAGTATGAGTATTTAAACGACAATGATTAAAGGTGGATACTGTTCGGATGATAGATTAAAATCCCGCTTGTTTTTATCCAGTGTTTAATGGTAATCAACAAAGGGTTACAAAACAGTTTCCTCATCAGCGAAAATATGTGAGATAATTATTAAAATAAATAAAACAGTGAAGATGCTTTACCCTTAATTCTTTGCTTTATAACACTTTGTTCTCAATAAATGTTAGCAGTTAGAGATGAAAAGGTAAAGGGACCTTTATTAGGACTATTTCATTTTTACAACTCTCAGCTGACTCTTTATAATGCTACAAAGTCCAGGTGGAAGACGATTTCTCCTCAGATAGTCCTACATGTCTAGACGTGAGCGTAGGAATACAATAATCGATAATCCAGTGCATGAGGGATAAAAGCTTACGAGTCTCTCTCGAGTTTATGAAAGATATTCGAATATCATTTTCTTTCGCACACCTCGGGATCTAATTGGATTTATAGAGTTGCGAACACTGGGTTATCGCTGATCGTTACATTACAAAGTAGGATGTAAGAAAATTGATGAGAACTTATAAAAATCAGACACATTTCATCAGAATATTTTGTTAATCAAATTCTAGGAAGCATATAAAGGGAGCATATAAAACAGATCTAAGATAAGATAGTAATAATTGCCCAAGTCAAAGGACACAATAAGCCTTTGTTGAAAGGGAAGATAGCTACTTATGACTATATAAGGCTTATTACAATGCTGACAATATTAGAAAAAAACGTAGGGCACTTCTCATTTTTTGGCATTCGATACTTGATCCATTGGGCGGCGTATTGACGCTTGGAAAGGAAACTTGTAACGTTTTCAGTGCATCAATAATATCAGAAAACAGCGTTTACCTCTTCCTAAAGAAGTTAAATTTGCTGGTACTCCATATAATTGCCAACATAATAGATGTTTTCTAAAATAAAATTTTTAAATTTTGTGAGTAGCAATCAATTTGCACATTTATTGTGCCAAATATAATAGGTTCGGTACTCATAAGGCCTGAATAAATGAGAAAAAATAAGGGTTCAATTGGAAAAGGAGGTGTAAGTATACGGGAGCCTCTAATATGCTGCAATTCAACTAAAATGAGCGTTGGGAAACAGTTCTCTTGCAGCGAAAATACGAAATATATGAAGTACACCATAACTAGGTTTCTCACATTGCTGGAACACTTCGAAGGTGGTCCGGAAGTCACCCTATTTTGTTGATCAAAATATTAAGCTTATATACAATCGTTTCTTTGTGTGGTGTTGGTCTTGTCCATTTCCGATGCCTCTATAGAGGGAACTCAACTGCCAGTGGACAATGACTGGTCCCTACACTTCCGTTTAGGCGGTAGTGAAGGTCTCTATGCGCACATATGAATCGTCCGTTGCCGTTGACCTTAGCATACTTCCAATAGTTACTGATCGCCAGTTGGTTACTGTCTGGAAAATATAAACTACGTACCTCAGTGTTAATTAGACTGTAAGTTTGTTTCTTAATTCGTTAATTAAAATTGTAATATACTATATTTTATCATGGTAGTATTTTTAGTTTACGTATTCAAAAGGGCCTACACCTATAACAGAGGAGTATAAAAAATCAATTACGATTATTAAAGATTTATTATAATGCGAGCTACGTCAGAGAAATGGTTATGCATTTCTTATTCAATAACATTCAAGTCTCCAGGTTCAAGACCTCTAAAATGATGTTTTGATTTGTTTAATCGATAAACTCAAAAGCAATTTTTTGAAGTTGTTTGGGCATCAATAAGGCAAATAGCTGCATTTATCATCGCCGGAATAAATTTAATTACTCAATATTTGACAAGGCCATTAAATTAAATACATATAAACTAGTTATCAACATTCCACTGTGAAGTAATAGTTCAGTTTATTTTTGTCATAACAGAGGTCGCGATTTAAAAAACACCTAAGTTTACTTTAGCGTTAAGATTTTCTCCTCCGAGGGGCTCCAAGATGCTATTGAAAGATGACTTTCTATATATTTTCAGAATTACTCTTTATTCGCATTCTCTATGACAATACTTCGGTTTTTCGCCCACGAAGCTGCGGTGACGTCTTTTATGTCCCTGTGACGCAAAAATCCTACCTCAAATGTCTAAACGCGCCTATTGATTCCCCTCTTCTATAACGGCCTCTTTTCACTTAGAAGTACATCTGCGCTTATGTTCTCGCGCGCCCATACCCATGTGGCTCATATAAAACCGTCTCTGTTTTCCCACTTAAGACAAAACGCACGCTTTCCAGTTACTGGTTCCTACACTTCCCTCTCATCTTCTCTCTTCCTCAACACTCCTCTCTCTCTTACTCGCTTCCATCCTTGTCGTGGGTGCCTCGGATACATTTTGGTCTAATCAATTTTCGATGTTCTGCTACACAATTGTTGTTAGCTCTTACTCAAACAACTACGAATTGGTGACTGTTATTGCTGTAGTTACTTGTTAGCTACAACCCTATTACCTCATCCTTTTTTCCTTCAATGGGTTTGAGAAGTATTCGAAAATGAACATAATGGACGATAAAGTACATAATGTCCCGAAATACAAGAATAACAAATCGAATGCACGGCTAAAGTACAAAGAAAGGAAGTACAATAAATGGCCACAAGCGAATACAAATTGACCACAACAATATACTTGCCGATTTGTCATATTTTGAGTTACTCTATTAGATTTTACTGGAATATACCACAGTACTGAAGAATTGGATAAAACTTAGGAAATGAATAAATCGTTGTAACATTATAGTAAGAATAAAGCCCTCGGATGCTTTCCATGATTATAGCTATAATAAAAAATTTTATTACCCCAGACAATAACCATAACATTGGTAATGGATCTAAAAATTCATACATGAAACTAAAATTGACGAAAGGGCATTTATATGAGATAAATCCTTGTCTAACCCGTAGGTAATACAAGTAATTATAATGACATGAATTTATCGAAGCAGTCATTTGATCAATAAGACCCAACAAATTGTCCTACACGTTACCCCCTCAAAAATATTTTAAATGACAATGACAATGCTCCTATTGTTCAGTTATATCTTCGTACCAATAATATCGGTTTTCACAATCTCCTTCTATGCTTCCGTGCTAGCAATTGCTTAAGATTGGCTATAAAATTCATCCTACTAATTGAATTCACAGGATTTCGAAATCATTTTTATTTAGAATCATTCAAAATGTGTTGTAATTTCGAAATGGAGAAAAACCTATTCAGTTGAGTCGTTAAGGAATGTAGTGGAGTAATTGGCGAAGGAAAAGTAAAATGAGATTTCTCAAAAAGCTTTTTCCCGTAGTTCTGTTTCAATTTTCCAGTCACATACGAAGTTCCATTTTCTAACATCTCTTTTCCGTAAGAGATTTTGGATAAAAATTCACGAAGTCCTGTTATATTTTAACAAATAGATATTGCTTTAAATATTCAGTAGCATACTGATACAATTGGAATAAATTTATTTTAATGGGGTGGTAGTGCAAAAAAATATCCAAATTTTCCATACGGAAAGGCAACCGAAATCAGGTAAGGACAGTTCAATAAGGAAGAGGGATAGTGGGTCGAAAAAAGAGTGTCACAAGTGTTCCTTCACTTGATCTTCGGATTCAGGTTATAAAATATTCATTTAAAGAGCGGTTCATAGCTTCAAGTTCCAAGTATCAGATTTAATTACTCATCAAGTTCTTATCTTTAATCCCCAGAACCCACTGATAGGTCGTTTAATAATGATGGTCGATCTTGCCGCTTCAATGCATATCTTCCTTCAAAAGCCGAGAAAGTGGTATGATCTTCCATGATTTGAGGAAATTGACAAGATTTTAACAATCCCGAGTTCACTTAACGTGAACTCTGATAATAAAATCGGGGGTATGTATCCACTAATACATTCTTAGTGTGCTAAATCCTGGAAGTTTACTTTATTAGTATGATGATGGAAGATGCAAAGTTGTATAAAAAAAGGAATAAAAACACTAGACGCTATAACAATCGGTATATCTTATAAAGAAGTTTGTAAAATAATAACAGACTAAGTTCGTTTTTCCAATTAAGGTTAGACGAAATAAAATAAGGAAACTTTACCTTCAACTTGAATTTAAATACCACCCTCCTCTGCTGCTAACTTTTTTCCACTGAAAACAGGGTAAAGATGTCTTATTTTAAAGCCTTTCAAGCTCCGGTCATTAGTTAGCTTAGAAATATAAATAAATTCGTTCAATTCTTGAGATGGATTTTTAGAATACCGATGGAATGATCAATTGCCTAACTAATTGCTGGTCAACCGAAGGATCACGTGATGAGTTTTTAGTTAAAGGTATCTGCATTGTTTTGAATTGTTAATCTCAAAAGGATGATCAAAGTTTATTGGATCCGACCCACTAAAAATTAATAGTATTCAAATTAACACAACATCAAAAGAATAGAATTGCCGAATTAAATAATAAAAAATAATGAACTGAATAAGAGAATAAAACATGAATAAATAGGCGGTACTGTCAATATGAGTGTATACAAACGGGGACCACATGTATATCGATTGTAAAGAAATGACACTTCTTTGTATGTGACGAAGTCATTGTGGCCAATAGGAATGCAGATGACTCACAACTGCATATGGATAGAATATAAAGGAATGCGAAGAAGTATAGGTGAATGGCACAAACGGCATGTAAGCCTTCATTTGACGGGAGGCGCATGGTACAGTATTCTTTTCCATAAAATATTGGACATGAGAAAAATAAATTGTCTAGCTTTTTTATTGACGTCGCTATTTTTATTGAAATATCATACCATACAAGGTTGCAATTCATCCAAAACGTGATGTCTTTTGATCTTTTGGGTCGTGTTTAATTCTCGATATGTTAATATGGCGAACCAATGAGATTTTGTGTTTAAATGATAACTCAGTTGGCAATGGACATCATGAAGTTCTCGTAATGTTTAATGTCTAACTAAATGTCACCTTCATCACTCTCATTCCCGACATAACTCATTGCTACTTTAAATCTTACTATATTTATTCCACCACTGCGGCAATTTTACTATTTTCAAATGACATAATCATCGGTGAATTGAACGCTGCATATGAGTGGTTATACACGGAATGTGGCTGTCGAATCAAAATTATTCGAGTTTCAAGTCATTCCCCAAGACCAATATGCGAATTCAAATGAGTAAAGATTGAGTTTTATGAGAAACTTCATTCCAAAAATAATAAGTTGTGTTTAAAATATTCCGGGTGTCGGATGGACATACAAACGAAGAGAATTTGGCTTGGCAAATGAGGAAATCTTACAGTGTGGGAGTTATCGTCCATTGAGGTAGATGAACTGGCTAACCAAGTTTGTTAATATATTCAAAAAATAGCAAATAAAAGCCGCGCCAGTTTTTTTCGCGACCAAGATAACAACTATGGCCGTATTAATATCAACATCGCTCTCAATAACAATTTTAATTAGAGTATTTTAAAAGTCCCTCCAGATATGTTAAATTTATTTTTTCCACCCTTTCAAAAATGATGCAATAAAGCTTAGATCTATCACCCCGGCAATGATCATTTGTCAATCGAATGGTGATGTCTAGCCATACAATAAACTTAATAGATTTAGGTGAAAAAAATATTTAATAAACAATTTTTATGAAATTATTTTTGGTTAAAAATGCTTTGTGCATTTTCCAACTTCCATTTTCTCAAATCGATGGGTGCTTACTGAGACAATGAGCACGTGAAATGATAATAGTTGTTGATGAAATGTGTGGGACAAATAAATAGAGTACCATTATTAACAATTTAAAGTTAATGTGATTATTGGAGAGCTCAAAATGATCCCAAGATTAAAATAATCTGATTTGAGTTAAACAACTCCTCGAAGATATTTCACTAAATTTTTACTAAAAGTTTGCTCAAATAATAGAACCGGTAAAGAGAATTGGAAACAGTTTTCGCAAGAAATATTAATTCCCACTTAAACGAAGCCGTCCATTGTTTTCGAGTTCCTCATCTTATTACCATTTACGTTTGAAACAAAATTATTTTTTCGCTGAAACTTCATCTTGGTTGACCCACTAACTTTCATCAACAGCAAACTCGGTGTCCTGAAACAAGGTTATTCATGTGGGTAGTATAAAATGATTTGAACCGGAAAACAGCACACATACGAAACATAAAAGAATTTCCCCCAGGTCAACTTAATTACATTACTGAAAGTCATATCAGCTAAGAATAGCTTATTCTCTTAAAAGAAAGATAAAAAAATAAAATAATGACAAACCCTGATAACATTCCGCTTTATTTATCGATTTAGTAAATTTTATGGCTAACAGAGAAAGTAAAGATTAATCGGAAATCGATCGATGAAATTTCGAACTTTTAAACTTAGCTCAAAAATTGTATACTGTTTAGATTCACACACTTCTTCTTAGAATGCCACTTCGATAGATGGTGGCATAACCACCCTTCACGTTAAACCGATTCAAAGCGTCCAGAAATAGGACATTCGAGGTCATTGGGGTTCATTACAGTTTTCCAAAAGTGTTCTCCAATATAATACAATAGAGTGTCCTTAATCAGTAGCATAAATTTAACAGTGTTAAATTTTGTTCAAATTTGAGAAGTTCAGGCTGAAAGGTTTCATTAAGTAAAAATGTCATTCGTGCCTTATCTGATTATCCATGCATCTCTCCCTTTAACACAGTAAGTTAAATTGACAAATGAAAATAAGTGTAAATCAGAACTAGCTGACAACATTCGATGTTGTAGAGAAAATATTTTCCAAGATGAAAGTCTCTGCAAAATAATGTCATAGTGCATTTTCATTATGTCGCTATACTATCTATAACATTTATTAATTTTTTAAAGCATCTCCCACAATAAACCCAGAATATTGAAACTGTGGCCAATAAAAGAAATTCTACCTTTTCATTCCACCGGAATAATAACTTGAAACTCTGATTATGACTAGATCCCCTTCCCAGCCTCAGTGTACCTGAAATAGGAAGACGAGAGAGCAAATAAATACATATTTTTGGCTGACTTAAGATTATGATCAGCCAATGAGTTCTAATTAAATTGCGGAATTAGTGGGTAGGGGAGCCTAAGTAGGTACTTTTGAGCCATTGGGCCGATTCATCAATAACTGATGGATACAAACTCACATAATATAAAAGAATAAATTTTGAAAGTTTGAGGAAGGACTTTGGAGGATGAAGTTTTTCCAGGGTTCTTATATGAAAAAAATGTAAGAGATTGATAGTAGTTCAGTTGGAAGCCTTTAACGAATTCATTAAAAGTTGACAAATTGGAAGAGGTTGACTCTATATATGTGTTATGAACAAAGGTCAATTAGAACAATAGCCCTTTTATAGCTTGAAATGCGTAGTAACTTTATTTACTCTCATCCCGTTTTTTTCCTAAAGAACTAATGTTTCGACTGTTTTATTTAGCAAAGCTTTGATCTGGAACTTTGTATTTTCAGAGAGAGCGCTTTTAGCTAATCTTTTTAGCTGAAATTTGTCGAAAATAATACACATTTCACACCCGAGGTAAGTTAATTATAAAAGGACTTTTGATATTTCAAACTTCATGTCCTAAAAGGATAAGTCTACCGAAAACAGGTGTCTTGTTGCCTCAGAAGATGACTTCAAAGGCCTTTTTGTAAAGACAGTCCCAAGGGTTTTGGGATTTTAGGGCGAAACAGTTTTTTGAGCGCTGTAGTCGAAAGACGCAAAGCCTAATTATCAATACAAAATTAATTAGATCCCTAATTGGACTAGAGAGCGAAAATGCCTCACAATTTAGTAATTACACTAGCCAATCAGTAAGTACCTTTGAATATAAGTAAAATTGAGATAATTGATGATGTACGGTTTGTTTGTACCTCCAAAAATTATTGCACTCTTTGTAAAACAAGTAATTATAAAAGTTGGAAAAATAAAACCAATATTCGATTGAAAAAAACCGTTGAATTGCTGTTAGGTTTCAAACACAATCTAATGTTCTGAATAAATTAGCATTTTCCAAGGTCGAAGTTTATAAAATACCTTCTCCTTTATTAAGCAAACTTTTTATTAAAATTCGTGCAAATTCCTATCAGAACCATATTTTCGACGCGTACTTTAAGCGTCACAACTGAATTCTAACGTATTTGATTTGAACGAAATGGGGAGGTGGGGGGTGGGAGGGGCAAAGTTCGAGGATTCATGTCGCCTATAAGTTTATCACATTTGAAACCTATCAAATAAAGCCTTGTGGGGTTCACAATGCTAACAAGACTGATTGAATCACGTACCCTAGAACTTTCTGGGAAATGCAGGATGTAACCGGTCGCGTTGAGAATAAGCGCGGTCGTGTAGGCAGAGACCTCCTCAACCAATCAGCAAGCAGGATCCCTGCAGCCTAGCTTGGTTTTGTATTTGATGACTAAGCTTTTGATTCACAGAAACAGGGAAGTGATCAATAAGCCTTCTCCACTCAGTATCCTTCTGGTTCTTACCACTTTGGGCATAGCTTAGCTAATTTGGGAGTGAATTGGTAATAGAGGATTCTGCAGGAGGCTATTCGGAGTGCTCAGGAGGATGACTTAGGTGTAGCAAAAAGACTTATTGGTATAGCATTCGCTACAGCCTCTAGCATTCATTCAAGAGATAATGTGAAACAGGCTATTCCAACTAAAGGGAATATAATGTTTGTTCATTCTTTAAAACGAGGGATATTTTAATCTATTAAATTTATTTAACTAAAATATTCACCAACTTTATTTAACTAATCCTCTTTTATACCTAAGTATTGCAAAGAAAAATAAGTCCATGCTTCAACATTCAGCTAATACGGCCCTTTCCCAAATAATTAGCTGCATTTTTGGGGGTTAATCAAATTAATTTATTTATTAGCTCCTTGATAATTTGAAAATATTTAGAAAGAAACTTCAAGTGAGCTTTTGAACAAACATTACATATGACAAACTTTATCTTTTGACAACATTGAAGACAACATTGTCACTGGTGAATTTTATGTCATAAACAAACATTTGATGGGTCAAATCAGTTCTGTTTACAGTTTCATTTAATTTAGGGTTTAGCGTACATTTTAATCAATAGTCAATATTGTAAAATAATAAATAAATAAGGTACAATGACTTTTGTAATAAAAAATAATAAAGCTTTTATTAAACTAACTTTTCACTAGAATTTTCAATATTTTTTGAAACTTTTTATTTTCTTATATTTTAAAAATGCAAAAATTGTGTCAATAAATGAAGATGAGTCGAATTTAAAGTATTTAGATTTTTTTCCTAATCAAATTAATTCTATTTGGTGAATGTGATATTTATTTTGAATTTCCGCATTTTAACACTTTCTTATGTTTTGGCATGTGACTAAAATATAAAACTAGTTTTCGTTTAAAAATTTCATTAAATGAGTTATTTTAAGATAAATTAAAGTTAGAAAATTTAACTTTAAAAGACAACTAGAGAAAGGGAAACAAAGCGAAATAAATCTGGTCATTTGCGTATTTACATTCCCAGTGGAACAATTTTTTTGTTGGCTTTATATAAGACTTGACGATTCAGAAAACCAGATGAATATTTTGATTCTCCTGGCAAAAAATGTAAAAAAAATCAAGTTTATTGAGTTGGTATCAATTTAAAATAAAATTTAAATGAATTTTCAGAGGCTTATTAAACGCATACTTTCGCATAATTATGTTTGATCGTTCCAAACTGAAAGAGTTCAGTAATTGTTGTAATCGTGCTAAAGTTGCTCTAATCCGACAGTAATGTAACTTTAGAAGCCCGATCAAATTAGCCTATATACCCTCTCTTAGAAAGAGGGTAAGGGCGGGGAGATTTAGCAAAAGTGGAGCGGGATTTTTAATCCTTTTCTACTTAGCTTAGAAGAATATGCGTTTTTGCATTTCTAAAATATCACTTGAGGATACTCGCAATGAGTCTAATTTCAACATAAAGGAAGACATTCCGATATGTAGCGTTTCAACTATCCCCTTATGTGGGCTAGAGAAGTCAGAAATTGGGCACTAAAAGTCTTTGCTAATTTTTGCTCAGATTCACTTAATTTGGAGATTGACATTTTAAGAGATAGGAACTGACATAGCTGTTTAGCCATGACGACCCGGTAAGACTAAATACTTGATGAATTCGCCTTGTGGACCATTAAAATTAGAAAAAGTGAATAGAACAACAAATTTTGATCCTGAGAGAACATCTAAACGCATGGATATTATAAAGTTAATGGGGTCAACCATTTAATTAAAGTTTCCCTTCGCTGAAGTCTACTGAGTCCTACGTTGGTAAATTCATTTACGTTTGTATCATTCTGTGAGGTTCTCTGCTATTAAAATGTTAGACGCCATAGTTACAAATCGCACTTTATGTCTACAAGTAGCTCTGAAAATCTAATGTGGTAGTAGCAACCAATCTTTCGACCTTGGTGAGATCGGGTTTATCAATTTTTCTATAACTAAATAGATATAAACCAATTTTTAAGACACAGAATTATAAAAAAGCAGACAAATACAAACCTTCGCCGTTGAGACTCAACTTCTGTGACGGTCAGTTAGGCTCCTAAAAACCTAAGCTTTATCTGAACGGAATACTTCCGAATACTCAAGTCATGAAGACCTAATGGTCAGAGAGACACCAATCGTAACTTTGGTTATGCAGAAATCCTCAGTTTTAGGACCAAGATCTCCAAATTTCACAATCCACTTCCACTTGGCAGGTTATTACACCTGTCGCTGTTCCACCTAAATATATATACTACACTAAATATGCGGTGGAGAATACTTTTTAGATCCTGTTGTTTCCAAAAGGTAGTTATTCTCTCCGTATCTCCTTCATCATTTATCCACGCAGTTTATCTGTAGCCAACTGAATATCACAGTTAGCTAGAATTGGCATTCATGCACAGGTTCTTGGGTGCACTCAATACGTTCTTGATCTGCATTTTTTCAAATTCAATCTGAGATGGTGCCAATTAGAGAAGATTAGAGAGTGAAGATTCTCCTTATGCATCAGAAAAGTTTTTATTGAACATCATAGTCTGTCTATCGGAGTTGAAAGAAGTTTTTAGCAGTGTGGTGGAATTATGAAGGGGGAGAGGTAAAGAGATTTTACTTCATTTATTAACTATTCGTCAAAACCACATTAAAACCTCATAAAAGAACAAGTATCTAACATAAATAGTCGAATTTAGTAAATCTAAAAGAATAAATCATTCAGGTGTGAATAATAAAAGTGGTTTGAACTGACTTTTCCACCATAAGTACGGAATTCTACAAAACGCGTGCCGAAAAAAGCTCCAAAATTTTAATGACAGTTTTACTATTTCTTAATACTTTCGCCTGTACAAAAGTATTCTAGATGTGACGTCATTTTTGTGATATAAGTTTTAATTTACGTCGAGTGCAATATTCCCACCAAAGGAATTTTTCCTTTTTCCACGGGTCAGGATAAAATGTTCGTAGGTCACGGTTGTGACCAAAGGAATATTGCTAACGGGTAAATGGATTGGTTAGGGTATAGGTCGTGCGCAATTTCACGCACTTGTTTATAATTTAAATATTTGAGTCGTAAAGGGCTGTACCTCTGTAGAGGTGAGTTTGGTCCGGTTGCTCGGAGTGAAAGTAACGCTCGTTAGGCGAAATATCATCCAAGAACAAATGCCAAAATGAAAATTTATTGTGATAAAAAACCTAATTTCGATTAACCACCAGGTAAGAATGTCGGAATAGGTGGGTGAGCATAGGCTGAATTGGTTAGGGGAGTACTATTGGCTGAATTATCATTTTGAAATCCGTTTAGAGTGGGAGAATTGAGTCTCATAGAAAATATTTGATTTGATAATTCACAACATGACTAGAGAATTTTTGTTCACAAAAAGTTGATTCATTTTGAGATCCAATGAATCCATCCCCTTCTCTAATATATTTAACAATACAGATACGTTAAATTCCCTTTTAACTACTAGAGAATCGTGAGATGTAGAATAAGTTGCAGACTCCTGAAAATTTACGCCATTGTTATTCTGAGATTAATTTTGGCCATTAGAGCTTTGACCATGTGGTGGTAATGAATATGTCAAACATTCTTTGCAGCTTTCTATAAATAAATATTTATCGTTAAAAGGTGTATAAAATTTTCGGCAGTTCTAAACACAAACACCCGCTCTCCCCTCCAAGCGGACATTATGAATATATTATGCCGTGCAGATATGCGCTTATATATATATATATATATATATATATATACATATATGCTTGAAGTGAAAAGGAGCATTAAATAATATGTTCAAATTTTGTGTTCGATGATTTGAATCACGCTTTTCTGGGTGTCAGTCGGAAGATGCAGTGCACTTTTGATAGAGAAACACCTTCATCAAAGAATCAATAATTACTTGAGTAAAAATTCATATCTACTCCTTTACTTTAAGAGCACAAGTGTTCTTAACCCTAATAGTAGTAAAGTTTTTGGCTAAATTAAGTCCCATGTTCTGTAGCAGAGTAGAGCTTGCACGAACTATAGCAAAAATAATAAGTACTTTTATTGAAAGATCATATCTAAAACACGAAGTGGACTATATAGCGCTTATCCTTCAAGTTCAAGAACCTCTATTAGAGAGACCTACAAAACTCAATATTCGCATTCAAATATCTGATTTCTTCTTTTCTTTACTTTTGATTGCAAAGATTCATTCTAAAGCAACGTCTGTTTCTCCTCATCTTGTATTTCGCAGAGGAGCCCTGGTCTTGGAAGTACCAAAAGAAAGCTAACATAGGATAGGAAAAAGTTAGGAGGTTGGTTGCATGACCAATTTTTTAATTACACACATGATGTATTCAAATAAATTTTTCATATATTTTTAGCCGCATTCAACTCTTTTGGTTGCAGAATTTTTCAAATGATTTGAATTACTTGAGGAACTATTTATAGGGGATCAACAAAGGTAATATTGTTCAGGTTCTTGGGGATGAACTCTTTCAGGAGTTAAGGGGTTGATCCAAGAAATTAGATTTTATTAATTATAAATATCTATCATTTTGTGCAAAGAGACAACTTGCAGAATTTTAAAAATATGACAGAAGATGCTCTGGTTCGAATTATCTTTGTTTTCTCCGTTCTTAATTCTCTTTTCCCTAATGTCAATTTCTTCTGCCTTCTGTATTCAGACATTTTCCAAAATAAAAACCGCAAATGAATTAAGAGTTTATTTAAACTCTATCGTCCACTAAAGAATTTTGATATTTACAATAATCAGAATCGAAACTCCTGCAAATAAAAATTCAAATGAAGTTATTCTCCTCGTTGCTGATCAAGGTGTTTAGTTGTTCAATATGTAGGCACTCTAAATTTTAACTTTTGGCTAAAATAATATCTTTTATGTTCCAATTGCATTCCTTTGAATTTCTTTTTTATTCTTTGAAATGCATTGGCAAATAGACACCGCGCTTTACTGCTCCAGAGTAGTTCGATCCTTGCTAAATTATTTCCAGAAATTCGATCCGTGTGGAGTTCGCGTGCAGAGGCCTTCCCAGCCAGTCAGTAATCAATATCCCTGCAGCTTAGCGTTGTTTGTATTTGAGTACGAAGCTCGTGGACAGCGACTCATAAGGAGCTCTGTTCATATAATAAAATTCTTTCTGTTTCATCGCTTACGGATCAGTAAATCCTCTCTGCTCAACACTTTTCTTGCTCTCGCTACTTTGGGTGCAGCCTAGCTAATTTCGGGAGCAAATTTATAATAGAGGACTCTGCTAGACGCTATTTGGACTGCTTAGGAGGATTACCTTGCTGTAGCAAAGGACTTATTGGTGCAGTATCCACTACACACGTAATTCGCGAATAACAAATTAACTGATGTGATCCAACGTGTCCTATTGAGGTTTCAAAGGCTTAAATTAAAAAAATCTCAGATTATTATTTTTACGATATATACTTTCACCTTGAACTTTCTCCAAAACTTGGATCAAATCTGAATCAAGTTTAAGTTTGTACTTAGAGCTTGCTCTAACAAGGACTTATAATATTGCCTGTCCAATATCCCAGTTGAGTTCAACTAGTTCTGCATAAAACTTCATTCTCCCTCAAAGAGAGTCAGAACTGTCTGGTATTGTTTAGTTTGAAGTCTAACTTATCTTTGTATTCAACGACTTAAACTTTACAGTGATTTGTAAGGTTTCTGGATTCGAGCCGAGAGAGAACCTAATTGGGTTTAAATTCTCTGCTGATTTCTTGAACATTCCACAAGCCCAATTTACACGTATCACTATTCTGCCAATGGCCGTTCTAGGGCTTAAATTGAAATGTTAAAATTTTTCAAAAGAAATTAATATATTTTCAAAATAAAAATTTCATTTTTTATTTAGCGGCTTGTCCGGTCATAATTTTTGATAGATTAGTATAGATGATAGCATTCGAAAATCATTTAACTACATAACTTTGGTTATTGTTACAACCTCTGAGCAAATATGCTCATTACTACGTAAGACTTCTGTTACACTGACACATTATTTAAAACCAAATCATATATAAAGACAAAGAATACTGGGTTATTTAACAACCCGCTGATGTATTTCATGAAAACGGAGCGAAAGAAGGGTAATTAAGGGGTCATGACCTACAGAATATTGGTGGAAGTCTCTGATTATATGCAAAGGAATTTTTGTAGACAGCAGATGTCAATCAACACCTTTGCAATTGAAAATGACAAGATCTCGACGACAGGCGGTCCAAGTGTGCGCATAAGGCAACTCACACAGATGCCAGTCATCGAGCGGAGATATTGGTAACCGACATGGCTGACTCTTACAAAGAATAACGTGTATGTCAACTTAATCTGCTTAAAAGTAATATGGGATGGCTTCACTGCCACCTCTGAACTGTTCTAGTGACAAGAGTAATGCAATTTATTCCTTCGATGTTGTGCCACTTCGCACAGCACGCACTACCATAATATCATCATAGCCATTGTTCCATAAATTCACTGGAAATTTAAACATAATGAGAGATTAAATATCAAATATTCTGATTGAAATAAACTGGAGAAAGAAAGATTGCATTATCAAACCTTATTGGTTTGAAATTTTACAGTCTTACACTTCTCCGAGATAATACAGACATTAGATACTTACTACTGTATCAAAACAACATAATACTCAACCTGAGGCTACTTCCGTGCAATCATGTCAATGTGCAAAAATCAATTTTATTTTATTTTAATTTAAAATATTTTAGGAAAGAAAATGAAAATTTTGAACATGTATGTGGTTTTTGACGTGAGTTCTATAAAATTTCAAGTACGTCGTGGAGTTATTATGTGTTATGATGTTTATATAAAAACAGTTGAAAGTCTAGAAGTGTTCCGGAGGAATTCGTTTAATGTCAGATTATGAAATCAAAAATTAAAGTGAGGACTAGGATAATGTATAAAACTTCAGGAGGAAGATAATGTATTTGACAAAAAATTCACCTACTAAAAGTGAGTAACTCTAGATCCATGCAGAGAAAATACCTCTGGGAAGTGTAATCGGTTTCAAAACAAGCGTTTGGTAAGATAGAAGGTACGATTTTGATGATTATAGAGGGGAGTGTTGTCTGTGTAAACTCCAGTGATTGATATGGAATTCTCATGATTCCTTGACTATCACTTCAAATACTCCTATCTGTCAGTCAACGTATGTAGTTCGAACTTAGGATATCTTGTGTTGAATATTGATAAGAGCTCATCCTGATAACTAGATGCTCAAATAAATCAGTCGAACGTAATTTCTACTAATTTAATTTTATTAATGTATTAATGCATTGCAATAATATTTATTTTTACTCTCAGTAACATTTCACAATTTTGATTTACTAGAGGCGGCTGACACCAAATAACGAAAATTTCGATAAATAATAAGAGACGGATCTAAAAGATACTGAGAGCAACA
The DNA here is from genome assembly GCA_900708905.1 of Hymenolepis diminuta. Taxonomy (NCBI): domain Eukaryota; kingdom Metazoa; phylum Platyhelminthes; class Cestoda; order Cyclophyllidea; family Hymenolepididae; genus Hymenolepis; species Hymenolepis diminuta. The sequence goes on along the minus strand of CAADRB010000013.1, from coordinate 1,499,221 downwards.
TTATGGTGTCAGAGTCCTACTTCCTTTGATGTATGCACTCGGGTTGAGTAATATTCACTTAATGGGTGGTTACGATCAAAAATTCAAATTTTATGAATCATTTACTGGATTTCAGCAGCCGTTTCTCTACGATATTCAGTGCGCGTATTGATCAATTTTGCAACTTCAATTTGTTTTTTCCTTCCAAAAATTGAGACAACAAAGTGATCTTATTTGATATTCAGTAGCTTGCGAACTTAGTCTAGCAGGTATGAGATAGGTAAACTTGTTAAGTTAGCTGGACTCGGTAAATTGTGTTTACTCAAGGTGAATTTAATAAACATTCAGATTGCAATATAAGGTCATTATTACACAACGGAGCACTTGTGAAGTTATATTCAGCGCTTCAGTTATTTATACTTGTTTATAAAATCTTCAAATAAATGACTTTGATCGAAAGCGGAGAGCATCATCCTCTTTTGTAAAATGAAAGAATGATCGGATCAAAATGATACAAACATTTATTCCTCCCTGCATTTGGCACTCCTAGATTATACTTTGTAAACTATCATGAGATTTATTAACTCAAAATTGAGAGCCTAATAGGATCGTAGAAAACATCATGATACATTTGTGTATCACAATTTCACTTTAGGTATTGCAATTTCCGTTGACTCTGCCAACAGTAGTCACAATAAATACTTCATTATCGTGCCTTCTGATTTAAAATATCAAATTAAATTAAGTGGATACTGACATCTTTGGTCGTCTCATTTGTCTGATCCTTTTTATCTGAGATGGCATAACTATCAAATGAATTGGTCACTCAGTTAAATGACCTCCAAATATCGCAGACGTGACCTTAGGCAAAAATTTAATAGTTTAAACCTAAAACTTGAGGCATTAATTCTCTGTATTACGTTTCATACAAAAAGTGAAAAATTTGAAGCATTCAGAGTTCAGACAAAGTAAAACTCTTAAACTGTATGTCTCAACGCCCACCTCTACGCCACCCCTCTCCTCCTTTTTAAAATTAGTGTCATTTTGCGGTTCCTCATTCAATGTTGCTCTTTGATAATTAAAACGTAAAGGATTTGCCCTTTTTCATGATCAATAATATAAAGGGACCTGTAATTTAGAGTATTTCGGCTTTAGGCCTTGTTTTAAAATTAATGACTTGAAATCTGTGTTATAACTGGCTTTAGTTTAGAAGACAGATTAGCCATAATCTTTTCTTACTTTGCATAAGTTTGAAAAAGCTGGAACTTGTGGAAGACTGGGTGTATCTTAAGTCACAGTATCTATAAAAATCCTTTTTACTTTCTTGCTAATTGAGCAAGTCCTTGAGTTTAAATTGATGGACATTTAGCTGAATTTTGATAGATGGTAGGGAAAATTTTATGAGTATGAATAGAGAAATTGCCAAGACGTTTGACTTTTAAAAGTAATGAAAGTATTTTACAATAACGGTAGCAACTTACTGCCCACAAAATAGTCAAAACTCGATTAAAAGAGGAAATCCAATGTGGACGACTTTACTGAGTAAATCTCACATCGCCAATTGCGAGAAGACTTAATGTTTAAAAAATTAAGAAATTGCTCTATTTAAAGAAGAAAATGTAATTTCTATAAATACTTAACAATAACATATAATTTTTACTGTTATCCTTCTTGGAAAAAATTAATAGCCTTTTTCGAGTTCGGTTACCGACATCCAATTCAAATAGCACGCAATCTTGCTGATTTCTGACGAAACCTTCTGCCGTGGGCCAATTGGTTGATAATAGCGCATATGGGCTGCTATGCAAGAGTCTTCTTGCTGTTTAAAGGTGGACTAGGAATCAGTGTATGGTTGAGTCCTTTGGAAGAAGGAAATTGTGGATCCACTTGGGTCTTCGCACTATAAGAGCTTCAGCAGGACTGCAGTCGTTTAAGCCAAGATGCATGAAAAGGAGCGCGTCGAGAATCTTTCTGTGGCCCCCCCACCCCCCACATTAGATTTAAGTCGAGGGAAAATGAAAGATATCGAGACTATCATAAAAGTCCTCAAATGGGGCAGAAGAGAACTTGGTGATATTTCTGGACAGGATCATTTTCGATATGCCGTAAGTGGCAAATGTCTGGCTGAGGCTGTTGATGATGATGCCAATTGTGGAGGATTTGAGAGGTAAATCTCTGTCTACTTTGAGTAGGATTCGACAAGAATGAGATAAGAGATTCCTTGAAGTGGTCCACAGGACTGAGATCAAGGTGTGGCTAAAGAACTTTTATTTGAGAGGCCATAAAACAATGCCTGTGAGAAAATAGTGCAGCTTTTTGTTTTGCCTTACCCGAATTTTGAGCTGACACATTTGGTATTGTTCCCGATGATGGAGGAACAGATTTTGCGAGACCGATTTCGTCCGATGCTTTGCATTTATCGTCCATTTGCGCCGATCGCTTGAGATGGCAAATGGTGTAAATAGCTAATACCTTCCTTGATCAAGATATTTAGTGGATACGATCAGAGAACGTGAGATCATTTTCCCAGCTGTAAATAAAAAGTTAAAAGTAGGATACTTCTGGCTGCAGGTATTATTTATGCACGACCTACAAGACTGTGCTACATAGCCAGTGTTAGATCTTGCAAAATCACTGAAAATAATAACACATTTGAGTTTGCCGGTCGGTCTGATGGGTCTACCAGAGGCATTTGTGACAGACAACGACAGTGATTGTAGTTTCGTACAACCCAATGAATTCCGCAGCTTCCATGAAACATTTGAAGCGGTGCCTAGTTGCAGTCGTACCTGCTTCCCATTAATTTGTAAATTCATAGATTTTCGGCTTTCTTTGTGTCAATACGTAAGGTGACCGCAGGACCATTTGATCTGGGGTATCTCGGTTTGTATTTATCGCAGTGACTCAGTTTATGGAAAACTTGACTAATCTTGGTCAAGTTGTAAACAATTTGACAGTTCAGCAGGCGGCAACCTTCTTTATGTTCTACCAATCCCGGCAGCGTAAACAATATGAAGCTATTCTTTGCTTGGCAGAAGGACTCAAGAGAGCCGCAGATTGTTCAGATTTAGGTAAAGATGCAGAAATTTTGTGAACCGGACGTGTCGTCATGGTTTCAGAATCAATTAGAGCCAAATCACGTGTGACGTTCAATGTCCTCTGATCATTTCGTGCGGCTTTACGTTGAGAGCTTCTTCCATGAGTTTTGCAGACGAGTTCATTGAGGTAAAAAAGGTTTCGTTTAAAGTTTTCACATAAAATTAAGGCCTATGAACTGTTTTTCTGCCAAAACTTGAGAATAAATTTATCACAATAGAGATTTGCAAGGCCTGCAAAGTCATTTAAGTCCTCATCATGTTCGATCACAAGTTTCAGGCAGTTGAAGTGGGCTAAAACTAAAAGAATAAAAAATTCTTTGATCAGTTTTGCTCAAAGTAACTAAGTTTATCAAATTCCTTCTGCAGAACAAATTTTGACTCACATTCATATTCAACAGAATCCGGTGAACTCTGGTTTTCCCATCCCATTTGGCAAAATAGACTGTGAACACGGTTGTGTTTATTACACCACGATTCAGGATATTTCCCAGCTTTTAAATCGTAGATGAATTTACAGACATTCCTAGAGATATCTTCAGCAGCTGCAGAATCGCAGTTTCAGGAGTTGAGGAAGATTGGACAGGTGGTGATGCAGTTTTAGATAAGAAAGAAGTGCTCAAAACATCTAACTGCTTTAAACCATCAATTTTAATCAAAAACGCCTTCTTTCTCACGTTGGCATTTAATCATCTTAAATATTTGTGAAAGATCCACAGACTGAGAAGAATCTAGCAAAATTTGGTCTGCGGCATGATAGAGAATCGGTAGAGATAGTATATTACCATTGTCACCAAATTTAGTAATTTATTGCCTCGAAAAATGTCCAGAACTCGATAAAAATATAAAATTCAGAGTTGACGACTTCTTCACCAACTGTGAGATCAATTTTTATCCAATAGGAACAATTTGGAAAAAGTTTCAATTTAACCAGCCTCATTTAGAGTAAACGATAATGAAAGCAAATGAATTAACAGTACAGCTTATTTTTTACGTTTGGGCCTGTTCACATTCTTTATTGTAAACTAAATAATAGTATCATTTAAAAAATAACTTTTAATACAACTTTATAACTCCGAAAATATAATTATATCCATTTTATTAATAAGATCGCACGATCGTCTGCAAAGTCAAAGGTGACAGGTTCGATGCCCATTTGGGCACATCCAGAGAGGAGAATGTGTTATATCTCTGATGCCATTATGCATGCCTTAGTACTAGTAGAAGCATAAAGCAGGAAGATAACGAAGAGACATCCTCACAGTACGGAACTAGGGAATATCAGAGGGAAAAATAGAAATGGTGAGGCGGGGGGGGAGGGTAAGTTTGTCACAGTAGGGCGTTTAGGGCAGGATCAATTGGGTTGATACAAGACAGAATGATCAGTTGTACTTATTAAATCTGTTTAGTAAATAAGTGATGAGGCTTCATTTTCTCTTCAAAGGGGGACAATGAATCTGCCCCTGTCCGTTAGGAATAATTAAAAACGCCTGGAATTTAATGTCAATATCATTTTCTGCAAAATTTCTGAGTTAAGTACGTTTGCTATAATCAGTCACAATCCTGAAATAATTATCTGTTGCCATTTGTTATTTTCTGCTTTTAGCTCTGTCGACTTCATAACCCCTAAGCCATTAATAGGTAATGAAATCTGAAAAAGAGTTGTGTAAAGTTGCTTTAATCCTGAAATAAAATTACCTGAGGACGCAGACCAAATTAGGCTCTGATGCAATCTCAAAGAACAAATGATCTTCCCAAGGCTAACAGAGCTTTTCTCGAGCCAGATGACCGGGTGTGTACTGGGCAACTGGAAATGGATACGGGGAGGAAGGAGGGAGTTGGAGGAGGAATTGGGGGAGGGGGGAAGGAGGAGGTGCCAGTATTGAAGGAGGACGCTCCGAGTTGTGAGTAGCAGGTGAAATGAGATACGATAAGGTAGTTGACCTATTTTGATTCTCCATTCTTTGAAGAGTAATTGACATATATGGCGGAATGTAATCGCAATACTTTTGGTTCTCGTTTCCATCTGTCATATATCTTATACGTTATGCCTTTTCATATTTACTTGGTATATATTAATTGATGTAAGGATATATTTAGACTACATTAGCTATACGATACATGGGTCGGTAGACCTAAAGCGACTGAATAGGTCTATGAATCTGAGTACTCAGGTACTACATATGTATTTAGAATAAATATTTTTACTGACTACAAAATTTAGGGAAATGGACTTAAATAAATCCAAAAAGAATGAACTATTTCACTTATCTGACTAAATTACCCTTTTCTTGCAACTTCTAAAACTGAAAGTATTTGAATTTCAGTAACATCTAAATGAATGTATTGTTCTTGAGTTGAGTCGGATATTTCGATTATAATAGTAACTTTGTTCTGCTGGAATTACGGTAACAGTTAATGGCTTCGCATATATTTGCATCAATGTGACATTTAGAGAATCTTAAAACTTATGAATGCCGAGAAATCGGTAAATTAGTGCAAGAAGGATGATGTTGAGCAAAAATGAACAAAAATGTTAGTATTACTAATACTAATACTAATTAGTATTAGTGAGGCCTTAATTTCCCCCACTCCTTAACACTCCAATGTTGGAAAGTTCGAATTTCCGTCGTCCATTAGAAATCTGATTCACCTATGAGAGATTCGATTTACGTGCATATGTTACAGCCAAGCGGAGACTGATTAAACCAACAAACACGGTTTAAATTTTATACAACTCGATTGAATTCATTAGAATTCACTTAATATCAGATATTTAAGAAGTAATTTCAATATTTCTTCTCGAATTTGTTGGGTTTACAACGCTAACAAGGCCGATTGAATCACGTACTCTAGAACTTTCTGGGAAATGTAGGATGTAACCGGTCGCGTTGAGAACAAGCGCGGTCGTGTAGGCAGAGACCTCCTCAACCAATCAGCAAGCAGGATCCCTGCAGCCTAGCTTGGTTTTGTATTTGATGACTAAGCTTTTGATTCACAGAAACAGGGAAGTGATCAATAAGCCTTCTCCACTCAGTATCCTTCTGGTTCTTACCACTTTGGGCATAGCTTAGCTAATTTGGGAGTGAATTGATAAGAGAGGATTCTGCTAGAGGCTATTCGGAGTGCTCAGGAGGATGACTTAGGTGTAGCAAAGAGACTTTTTGGTGTCGCATCCGCTACAAGTTTCCTCTTAAAAAGTGGTAGTTCTATAAAGCTTTCTGCTTAACATTAGAGATCTTTTAGTTTTTCAACTAATATATATTGTAATGAAAAGATTCTTTTTAATTTAAAGATATATAGTTGTGGATTTAACAAATGCACCCCAAAACAACTTTTTAATGAGATAAAAGGAGACCTTTTTCTGCTACTGCCACAGAAAATGGGAACGGTAGACGATGATTTAATTTCTTTCACCTTCAATCCAATTTCTTTTTTGACTGCGTATTAAGGCGAGTAATTATTAATTTAAATAAAAAAATTTTTTTTGAAAATTTAATTCAAACTGACCGGATGTCAAGCCTATTTATCTGAATTTAATTGGAAAGCCCTTAAACGACAAGGTTCATTATATATTAAACTTTCCTTGACAAGGAGACATAACAGAATTTTATATGAGTTGAAAAATTTATTAATATAACTGCAAACTTGAAGTAGTTAATGCTATTAAATAGAAATTTACACGTAATTACAACTATGGTTACTCTATTAAAAGGATTTTCGGAAATATAAATTAATTTTATCTAAAATTAACTACACTAATACGAGGCTATTCCAGAAAATTTCGAATATATTTCAAAGGATTGAGGATTGTGGTTTATTACCTGCCAACTCAGAGCTAAATAACCATAGAAACCGCGGAAGTGAATAGAATTCCTGGTTGTTTATAATTTCTCACAGAATAAAGAAATGACGAATTATCATAAGTTTTTATTTCGATGAAGAAAAATTAAAATCCTATTTTAGTTCTCTTTAATGGGGGTAAATTAATCTTCCGGCATTCATTTGAATGCTTCATCTCAAATCTTCTGGAGACTTCAACAAAGCATCGAGTTTTGAATAATTCCCAATGTCAAAATTTTTCTTGTTGATTAAAGTTTACTGAAATAGTGGTCCTAAGTCTGTATTGTATACTTTAATAGAAAGGAACTAATTACTTCTCCTTCCTTAACCGAAGTAAAATTAAATAATTACAATAGAAAAAAATCGATTGATTGAAGATAAAATTCAATTATCTGTCAAAATATTTCAAATTTATTAATTTCGGTAAATGGAGGATTGGACAACTCCCAATCAAGAAATCGAAATACTGACTGCTGAAAATAACATTTATTTCACTTTGATTAGGAAAAAATGTATCAGAAACAATTTAGCTGTCACATATTTTATTATTTTTAAGTTGAAAAATTTTAAAATACGCTGACTATGTGCTCGATTTTAGTAATTAATGGAAAATAGTTCCTAATTCTCAAATTGTATGTCGGGGATGCCGAATTCATTTGAAATGTTTGAGATTGTTGGATGAATCCCTCTTCTGAAATATTTTATTTTACAGCTTTCCTAATTATCACCAAATTAGACTATCTTGTCCTCACAAGTTATCTCTGTAAACCTTTAACCATTCCTGTGACCCGAGCACTCTCTAAACAAACATCGTGTATCCTCAGCTGGCCTATGTCTCATCGACCCGGAAAAGGTAAACATACCTCGGACGATAGTAGCAGACACTGCTTAGTCAACACCCAAAGTGTCGACTATAAATAGCCTCCCATGAAACACACATACGAACAGGGTGGACCCCAGCTGGACCCCCAGCTCGCCAGGCTCATCTCTCGTTGTCACATCCTCCAGTTCCCTAATTTCCCTTGAGACTTTGTGCTGAGCTTACTCAATACAACCTGGCCTACACGCATTCCTTGGCGTTCCTTTTCTTTCATTTACTGTTGGCAATTTCACCTACAAATTGGTGACTCTGTCCGCTACAAATCGGTGACCCTTAACAACCCGGTGGCCCGCTACAAGATCAATTGTATGGAAGTTTTGGGGCTTTTTACTAGAGATAAATAAATCGTCATTAAGTTTTTTCGTATTTTTCAACAGTAAAATGACAATCGTGTATTTTTTCGTCTTGGTAACTCACGTGCTTTGTGGAAGAAAAGTTTAAAATATTTGCAAATTCAGCAGCTCACTTAGAAATGATTATTTTTATCTATAAAATCACTAAAGTTTTTAGGAATGGCCAGCGTCGCCAATTCCGTCTTTATGACCAAATAATAGTTAATTATCGTTTAAATTTTATGACCGGAACTAATCTACGTCTTCAGGCACGAAATCTGTTATTACTGGAAAACTCTTGGGTACAGCCAGTAAAACTTACGCTCATCCATCTATTAGAAATGATGCGGATCAAATGTATACCTTTCTATAGTTACATTTAAATTTCGTTTTAAGCTAAATAGGGAATAGAGATCGAAACAAATTTACATAATGAATTCGAACACCATCATGAGACAGGCATTAATCCTTAATATTACGTGAGTCAATGCGAGTCACATCATATTTCCTGCTTTTAAATAACTCAATGCCAGTTTATGAGCATAATTTAATCAGATATGTTAAATGGGTTGTATTATTACCAATCCACGTCCTTCTGTTACTTGAATAATAGCACAACCATTTGAAACTCCCCCCCCTCTCCCCCATCGGCATAACTACAGTATATGAATATTATTATCCAACAAAATTGTATTAAATTGCTATTAGATAAAAATCAAATTTTTACGCAAAAATGGGAAAAAATACCGGCAACAAAATGAATATGCAAATAAGTCTAAAACGCTGGTGATTGATTCCTTGACTTTGCTCTCGGAATCTTTTGATCCTCTTTCATTTACCATTTAATCAAATTTTGATTAACCGATTTCAGTTGTTTACCACAGTTAAAATTTTCATTTTCTTTGCTGTACTGCGGGTAATAAAAAATAATGACGACAATGTTTGTGATATTAAAGTCTGTCTTAATTACGTTTCACTACATTCATCATTCTAAACAACTTTGGAGAGGTAATCTCGTTAGCAAAAGTGCAATCCCGAAGGTTTTTTAACCAAAACCGTGTTTCCAGACTTCTTGATCGGAATCCACATACATCTAAGTTTTATTTCTGATCAAAATGTCTGTCCCAAATAAGAAATAAATGGGTAAACTTGTTGATTTACGATCTGAATGAACTGCAGATGTTTACTCAATAAGGTTAATACAAGCTGCTTGATTTTGTTTTAAATCCCTATGCCTCAATGCTCAAGGATAACACAATATTTTTATAACAACGATAACGAGTCTGATAAACATCCGTACACAGCGAGTGAACGAATGGTTCCTAATGTATTGTTCTTCCTGAAACAAGGGAGTTTCCTCATATCTTTATGACCTTATTACACTAACCTAATTGTGTCTCAGGTAGCACATTCTGTCCACATTGGGCACTTTCAATCTTTTCGTAGCAAATAATTTGCAAGTTTTATCTTGACACACCTCAAGTAGACAAACATCCAGCTAAATAACTGAATGAGCCTGAAGCCATGAACGCAAAAAATGCATCCTTGAATAATAATATAAGCGAGCTACTACTACTGAATTAGACAATAGGAGTAACAAGACAGAGTGGTGAATAAGACGCAAATTCCGGCAATATTCCTATGAATGCAAATTAATATTTTTTATAAATTTCCCTTTTTCCTATAATATCTTCCACTGATTATATTAATTAAGATTTTTTTTATTTCGCATTTTTGTATTAACGAAAATCTAGAAAAAATATCCTCACTATTAAAGATAAACAAAATGGCGGGCATTTTAAAACTTTTTATCTGTTATTTTAAAATTTAGATTAAAACAAAATATATGTTTGAAATTTATATTAAAAAGTTATTCAATAATAAAATTTACGATTCAGATAGCGAATTTAAATTTCGATAAAATGTTTTCGCGTAGAGTGTGGAATAAAAATTTATTTTCAGGTCAGAGAATAAACATAGAATTTAATTCATAAAAATTATTTTTTATTTATTTACAACCATCTTCTGTATCTACTTCTTACCATATTTAAAATCAGGAAAATATAATTCAATCTATCGTCATTGTGAAGCAGTTTCTACGACTAACTGCAATGTTTAATTCTTGAATAATTAGCATTTCCTTTAAGAAACCCAAATTTTCGGTTGACCTCTATGACACATCTATTAACACATCAACTATGAGGAAGAGTTCATTGAAGGGTTCATCTTTTTTTAAACCGAATTTAAATTTAATTAATTAATTAATTATTAATCGAGATTTCATTTTGAAATCCGCGTGTCATATAATTTAATTGGAGGAACTAAAAATGACCAGTTTATACATCGGGTGTCTAATAACTTGCCTGTAATTAATACCTAAATATCGCTACCGGTAATTTTAAAATCTTAAAGCAGATACTAACCTGCTCAAAAAGCCAATAACGGTGTACACGAACAGACCTCAGGAACCGTTTGTATGACTCTATCGATGTCGATGAGGAAAATTATTGTTGAATTCAAAGAAACTTTTGTTGTGATGTAGTCACCGAATTAAAAAAATCAATTTGTTAGCAATTCTAAACCATCAACAGTCTGATTTCTTTTGACAATAATTTAATAAATAAGGCTAATTAGAGGATTTATTGCTTTAAATTCACAATGTGGATAGAACAAGATAAATCAAGTGGGACTCCAGCTCATGAATTTGCTTTATTATCAATCAGTCTAAGGTCATTAATTAGGAAATGTTAATTCCAATAAATACACTTATAAAATCAGTTATCATGCGGAACTATATAAGTAGACAAGGAGATACACCATAATCCGATAGGTCATACATCAAATTGACTTCATGTCCGTCCTCATGTTATCTCAAATACGGAAGCGATTGGAATTATTCAGGTGAATTGGGGGCTTTTAACCGTTATATAAAGGTCATTAAAATCCAACTGGAAAGAATACATGAAGGATCATAGAACACAACTCTGTATGCGTCAGTTATGTATCACATAACAAAGCAAAGATCTGTCTTTTCTCAAATCACGTCTTTAAAATCATTCCATTCCGATTAGACCACTTTAATGACTTGTCCGTGTGAGATATAAGAATAGTGAAAATTGTATTTCAGTCAATACAATTTTATATTAAATATAGTAAATCATCTGACATAGGTAAGCTACATCTGCTAATACTTTGTACAAATGTTCATGATTAAGGTCAAGTGGCTGTCGAGCTATTGTAGGAAATTTTGGTGAGATTACTATTAAGGAGGATGGAGGACCTAAATTGTGGCAGGTGAAACTCAATCAGAAGGAAGATTTTGACCGAGGGAAATAATGTATTCTTCCAGCTGAGAAACCCTGAAAGTGGCCTTATCACGTTCTTCTTTTAACTCCTGGATTTTCTTCTCCTGGGTTGCAGACACCGAGATGAGAATTGCTAAAATGTTCAAAAGAAAGTTTCTTGGAGAGTGTATACGAAATGAATTTAAACATATATACTTTCCGCAGTATCATATTAAAAGTGTCTAGTTAGCCTATGGAAACCAGGCTAATCAGTTCCCACTTAATAAGTACATTCAAACACCCACTTGATTTATATCTGATACTGCCTTATTATTCTAGGTACACCATTCAATATGAAACATTAAATAACTCGAACTTCCGATTCAGCAGATAACAAGGGTAAAAGATCTCTTACGAGAGGAAAAACATAATAAAGCAGATGGACCATTAAAATCATTATTTTTTCCTCATAGTAACCACTTTCTCCATATTTCAATTAGCATAAAAGTTAATATATGGAAATGCAGAGAATGTTAATAGATATTAAATATTTATAACAATTGTAGGTATCGTAACTGAAATTCTTTAATTTACAGCCAAGTAATTGCTCATTTAATTTGAGAATGGTATTTCCGAATATAAAGAAAATTTTAACCATGCATCGAGTGCATTAATTGCTTCAATAAGCAATAAAATCAGCTCTACAAGTAAAAGTACAGATATAAAGGTACGGAAGGCTGTGGCTTAAATTCATATATTCCAAAATATTTAAGATTCACACAGATCTCTGCTGTTAAACACGATTTCCATTAGCCTGTCTGTACTTGGCAACTGCCATAACCGTATTAGCCGCCCAGTGGCTCCGCAATTTAGCACATTTTAACAAAAATGTTAATTTTATGAATAAGTAACAATAAATTGTTGAGTAAATTTTTCTTAGAAAAAGTTTATTAGTTTTTATCCAACAGCAACAAATTGATTATTGATAAATGAACCTGTTAATAAAAATCCCATCGGGATTCTGACTATTTTTTAATGGGCATGCACCTAGTAAATTATCCCATAATACACCAATGATAGATTTTAAATATCCTTTCTTTACTCCCAAAATATGAAGATATAAGTGAAAAAATTATATATATATATATAGCAATTACTGAGATACCTCCGAGGAGAAATTTATCGGTAAACAAACTAAAAAAGAGCTAAAAAATATCAAGAAAATTCTTTCACTTGTTCACCATTTGAGCTAAATACGGATTAGGAGAAAGTTCTAAACTTCTTTTCTCTTCTCTCTCATCCCTTATCCAATTAGATCAGCGTTTGTCAACTTTGAAGATGAACTCAAGATAATTATTTATAAAAATCATCTTTTGCTGCGCCTATTAGAATAAAATTTCCTTACATATTATATAGGGAAAATATTTTTATTCCACAAATTCTTTATTCCCAAAATTTCCTTTTAATTAACTCACGTTTAAGCACAATTTACCACACAGCATTTCCCCAACTGAAGAGTAAATAATCATATTTTTGTCTTTGGCATTATGCCCATATATACCATATTTCACCATTGGTTCTTCCTTGGCGACGAGATCCATTCATCAAACCGTAATCGCAAATTTAACCCAGTAATTAAACTTACAAATTACTAGGAGGAAGCAATGCATGGTATTTGAGTGTACAGTTCTCCTAACCTGCAGATGACTCATTAAAGTTGAGGAGAGCAAAGGAGGTAAAAATAGTGCTTAAAGCTAATATCCAAGATGATGGTTGTCATTGCTAATCAAGTCTAAGGTACTTTCTTGGTGAACGGTCATCCATTCAAGCATTTCTAGAACAATTATATCTTACCATTTGCAATGCGGACAACACGCCACAGTCGAAACAGCACCAGAAATCCTGCAGCTTCGGGTAGAGATTTAATGCTGTCCGACGACGCAGTTGAATTTAACCCTTCACTTTCCCCTGAGAGATAGTGTGCAGATGAATGACGCTGACTCTCTGTCACCATGACATAGACGTCAATGCCAAAGCTGACACAGATCACCACAGCGTCAATACTTTCTATCAGGCTGTGAAGATACAATTTAATCCCAAAGACCCAGAGCTTAAGGATAATTTCAAGAAGGAAGAAGGAAACAATGCTCAAACTGATACACTCGATACTGAATTTGGCCAACTCCAAGTTCGAAATCCGTGTGGGATCCTGAAGAAATAATTAAAACAACCACATAGAAATTATATATTAATAATTATGAATACTGCAAATATGTCTCCTGCATAAATGATATATGAATTTATCTATTAAAATATTAAATGCATTATTATTGGCCCAAAACGACAAATGTTTCTCAAAGGAAAATTAACAATTTTTGTTACTTATTCATAAAATTTGCATACTAATTAAAACGTGGTAAATTGCGGGGTCCTTGCTTTGAGTAACTTTGGAGCAGGGCCTACCATTACGCCAATCACGTGTTAATAGTAAGGTCTGACTCTTGTAAGCTATTTTTGGGGGCTAATAAGGTTAGAACAATTGTCGTTAATGGTAAAAAATCGGTCAATTAATTTGATTATGATAATTTACAATAATGGTTTGCTATTCTACAAAGGTCATATGCGCTATAATTAACTTTGCGGTAGATAGGGTGCAACGGATTTATTAATTTCTATTTCTATTCGTATAGTTAGATGTTATTTTAAAGAATAATTTTTTATTACTATTCTAATCATGTAACTATCCAATTGAAACAAAACTATGATATTAAATTATATGTCTGAAATACCCGGACCGTAATAATTATAGTTTCATTCATTCAATTCCCTCGCAGATGTTGATTTGCTCTAAATCATAAAAAGTAGCCGATAATCAAATTCTAGTAACGTTAAGACTGGGAGGTAATCATGAGGATCAGTGATTCCATTCCATCGATTCCGGATGTAAATCGGAAAACTAACTTGAAGCGGTCTCTGAAGTACAGGGTTGTGAAAAAGGCTAATAAATTCTGATGTTTAGTCAGTGTTCTCATAAAACAAGGATCCAAATTAAGCCGAAAAGATTTTCATTTTTTCGATTCGAAGAATCTATTTAAAACATAAAAATGAGTCCGTATTACTTACCGAGCACTGATAATTTTGACAGCAACCAGTTGCAATAATTACTATATAACTACGACCTTTTGTAGAATCAACCAGGCAGCATTGAACTACAATTTAGAAAGTTCTACACGCACAATTGTTTTAAAAAATGCTGAACAGTAAAATCTAGAATACGATACAGAAATATCAACATCATGTACCCTCCTTATTTTTCACAAACCAAAATATTTGTATTCCACATAATGAAACTCGAAATACAAGGCAAGATGCTATCTAGTAATTAACTGGTAACAGGAGGGAACGAAAAACAAAAACGATGAGATGTAGAGTTTAATATTCACAATTATTGCAATTTTTGATATGCAGAAAACTTTTTGAAACTTATTCTAAATTCTCTAGTTTTAAAAAGATGTCTTGGAGGCTTTTATATTGAAACAATTAAAAATTATGTTTATTTATACCAATGATTCTACATGTCCTTAGAATGGCTTCAAAGGACCTAGTTTTAGATTTTATCAAATTAAGGAGCGATAATATTAATACCAATCAGAATGTCATTCCCAATTCTAACTTAGTTTAGAGAAAACAATACTTTTCTTTTTACTAATATGAGAAAGATATTTCAGTAGGTATTTTAAATTAATAATCCATGTTTCTGCGGATTATCTAAAGTTCATATTGAAGAATACAGTCACGTTATGCACGCCTAACCTGTTCTTATCTCTGAAATGGGATATTGGATTCCTAGAACGTAACATTTCCAAAAGAAATTGACAGATTAGTTTGAACAAACATCGAAACAAAAATACTTCACAAAGGATCACTGAATTACTTTTGCCATTAATTTTTGTTTAACTACAATCACTTTCACTAAAAATGCTACTCACCTGAAATTCGACTACAAATCAACCTGGGAAGGGGACTGAATGAGAGACGAATAATTCATACACACAGCTGGCTGCTGTCCATTGTCAGTTTAGTGATAACAAGTTGAAATAAGTGTCTCCTCTTTTAACTTAATCGTATGTGTATTTCGGCAGTAAATACAAGTTAGGAAAAATGGTAAAAATTTAATACCACTGCTTTGCTCGTTCTTGACCTACCTCAATACTGATTGCACAAGAGAAACAAATAAGAAAGATTTTAAATTCGGCAATTTTTTAAAATTATAAGCATGACTTAAAGACTATTCCCACCCAGCGTACCCTTAATTAAATCAAACCAAAGGTGAAAATTTTGGTGTGTCGGTAACAACGTCAGAGGGAATTAAGGTTTTAATTCGTCACAATTAGTTCACATTGAACCG
Organism: Hymenolepis diminuta; assembly: GCA_900708905.1. Taxonomy (NCBI): domain Eukaryota; kingdom Metazoa; phylum Platyhelminthes; class Cestoda; order Cyclophyllidea; family Hymenolepididae; genus Hymenolepis; species Hymenolepis diminuta. Next base: position 1,483,400 of record CAADRB010000013.1, on the reverse strand, counting down.
AGATAAGCACGTGCGGTAAAGATTGTAATTTTGCTAAATTCAATATATTAAGTTTACTTAAATTATATCTTGGCATTCGACAAGTCTAATGATAGTAAATAACGACTGATGAGGCTGAGGTCAGTTCCAAGATCGAAAGTACTTTCGATCAAAACTCGAGCAAAACCACTTGACACAGCAAAGAGAGAAAACTGTTTCCTTTACCCTCAGTCAGCTATTGTTTATCGCAAGATGGATGATAAAAATGTATAAGTTGTTCAGAACACAGTTGGGGGGATGATGTTGGGGTTGTGCTGCAAATCACAAATAAGTGTTTAAGTGCTTGCAGAAAAAGTCCTTCCAAGAAACCTCGCCGCACAATTACAGAAGCTTAACCACTGGACAAGTTCGTACAAAAAAGATGGTAAAATTGACAAACTATAATTAAACTCCCAATTACTAAAATAGGGAAATCTAAGGTTTTCATACGAAGAGCTGACTTAAGCAGTTCAATTTTGATGAAAAGCAAGTGTTTGGTGAGCATGATGATGTGATTTGTCTGCAGAACCCTAATAAAAGTCTATCCCGCGCTTATTAAAACACCAACCGCAAATAAAAGGTGTGGAAAAAAGGGAAACAATTTGCATGGACGCTAGATGTCATCGACTCTTCACTAAAACATGTGAGTCTTCTTCTCACGTGTGTGGAAAGACAATGACAAACAGAGCATCACTGAAACGCAGACATCCCACAAACGGGGAGAATTTCTTGTCTAGTGGATGGCTGTTACGAGGTCTATGTGAAAAAGAGATGGTTTGGAAATCACAAGAAAACGTGTCACCCGGATTTTCAGAGTAACAATGATGAGAAATGAAATTGATAACAAGTGACAATTTTGAGGACCAGATGTAGTAGGACATTGGTTCTCGAGTCACTCCAAAAACCTTCTAAATTGCTTAAATCGCTTCTATCATTCATTTTGTTTGGACTGTTTCCATGGCTTAATCTGTAAAAACTTTTTGCTTCGCTTGGATAGTAATAAGTAATATCCTTCTTGAAAAGTAAGGATATCCCCGGAGAATGAGTTCCAATTTGGAACTCTTCGCCCCTTATATCTTCGGGATAGGTGAAAATAGTTTTCAAATCAGTTTGGAATTATTGTGTTAATTTTTGTGATCAGAGATTTGAATTCTCTAGCAGCTTCATGACCACATATACTTGATCCACCTCTAAGTTATCAGATGACAGAAGAAAAATAGCACGTGAAATTGCCTGAGTTTAAAGTGTGGGTGGTTCCACCACTTCTGTCTTCAAATATTATTAGTCAATTTTGTTTATCAAAAACTCTTGTAGTCTTATAATTTATTTAAACTTCCACCAACATTCGCCTACAATTCCTTAAACGTAGCTAATAGATTGACTTCATCATAGAGCCTGTAACCTTGGATCCTATATGAGAGTTCTTGGCAGTCTTTTACAATATATAATTTTGCAATGATCCAGAACAACTCATTTTCAAGCTCCATAATGTGTTACAACTTGAAACGTCCGGAGATCTTTACAGAGTAACTTTACAGTCATCATTTGTGTACATATAATTTTCGGCTTATAGGAATTGAGCTAACAGACTGCATCTCCTGACGTGTTTTAATGAATACTCTTGATCTTGTAGAGATTAGGGTCACAATCACACTCTCCAAATAAGACTGTGAAGAGTTGAGGGTGAATCAAAATATATTGCCAAACAGCGATGGAGACTCAAGGAAGAGGAAAACTATAACGTGGAGAATGTGGAGAGAACCGGAGAATTAATCGTCAATGAAAATCGACAGTCGATATGCTACATGTGCGCTTTGGGCACTTAGAAGCTGAAAATCTCAAAATGAATTAGTAATTAGCAGAGTGATGATAACAGACAGACCAGTTAAGGTGTGACGCCTAGTAGATTGAAATCTCTAGCATTGTTATTAAAATATCAGACAATATTTTGAAAAAAGATACCTTAATGAAGAAGAGATCTTTTAGAAATTACCGTTTTTCATAACTTCATCATTTCGTCTGATTGAATTGTCGTCATTTTATGAAAGTGTGTAAGGGATAACTTTGTTTTACGTCGTTAATCTGATTTTATCTGAGTGTATTCTTTAAAAAAGTTTCAGATGCTTCTGGAACTTCAAGACAATCATCTCAGTTCTAGGTATTATTTGTAACTGCTGGAAAAACACACTTGAATATTTATTAATTCTAGTCTTTTACATTAAAAAGTGTAATTATTTATTAGAATTCAATCGACAATTGGTTTGAAATATTTCCTAAATGACATTTATAAAAAGGGCACGAAAAATAATTAGTTGTTGTACTCGAAGCGTTTTTAGGAATTTGGGTGAGATTATTATAAAATACCAAATAAGTAGGTAGGGAATTTTGAAAGGAGTTCTAATGCCTCAGTTTTAATGGTTGCGGTAGGTCACAAGAGATATCACTCCAACTGACTAAATGATATAATATGGGAGAAATTATTTATTTCTGATATAAAACTGTATTGGAACTGTAATATGGGTAGATTATCACTGATGTCTTTCTGTGGTACATGCGGCAGAATTATTAGAGTGAAGGTAACATTTCAACACCTTAAAGAGGAGTTCGTAACTAGACGAAATCTACTTGTAGCGATAAGAATATTTCCACATAACTGGTAGCTGAAGGTCAAACCACCACAAGAACGGCGATAGTCCTGCTCAGACTGTCAAGACCAGAATAGGCCCGCACAACTCTTATCCATGATAAGACGTGCATGCTGCCAAACTGGGTCATATTTGTCCCTGATTAGCCACTCGTGGAATAAGACCTTTGTGATCATAAATTGCTGGCCGAACATCTGGACACGATATTCCGGTATCAAAGCTGATGATTCCTATGACCTGCACTAAATCACCCTTGGAAGATTGCTCGTAAGTGAAGTGTGTAAATCGCCACAACGAACTCCTAAACAAAATCACGCAAATAATTCTTTAAATATGACTCGTATAAATTGTACTTAAGTGATTAATGAAGGGATCCTACACAACACTGCATTGGGGGACACTGGTCGTCAATGCGAAACCAATTAGAAGGTGTTTTAGACCAACAAGGAGTGAATAGTTGCCAATAGCAGAGGGAAGTTAAAAGCTTTCACCTCTTATCCGTATGCCTGAGATGGCATAAGGCACCAAATCAATTCTTAAAATGCTGCGAAGAAACGGTGAGATTTTGTCGATGACATGGAAAAGTTCTTTTTCCCTTATTGATGTCAATGCACTGCATTTATCGTGATGAGGCTCAATTAAGATCACAGACCATCGTAGGCGAGTGAAAATCAGACGTATAATCTTACGTTGACATGAACCTTTCTCTCCTCAAACTCGTATGCTCAGGGTGAGAGATGGTAAATACTTCGTTTGGCCTTGACAATCGACAATTTATAATTAGGTGGACTACATTCCAGGCACAATGCTTTTTATGCACATCCCGATATTCATCAATTTAATATGGGATCAGACAAATTATAATGTCCAACAAGCGGATTTGGACGCATTGCATTATACTAATGTGATCAAGTGAAGACGTATCAAGAGAAGCAACTAAGCACAACAGACATCAGTGGTGGGAATGAATTATGATAATATCCAACCTGTCACTGTAGATGTGAAAGGTTGAAATTTTCGTCCAAATGTAAATGAAGCTGATATTAAGGCTACTGTAATAGATACACAATAGCCAAAATCAATGAGAAAACAGAATGAGGTCACCTAATCAGTATGTTTTGATACGACAATTTATTTACATTGAATGGAATAAAAAAAATAAAAGTCTGAAGGGTTGCAGTGCTGGTAGAGTGGTGTCAAATATGTGCGAATATGGCTCCGACGAATCACATGATGCCCTGATTCATCGATGGACTGAATAGTCCGAAAGTGTGCAGTTGTACGACACTATGTGGGGCGTCTCTGAAACCACCAAGCGTTTTCCTTTAACCTGAATAAAAGTGGATTTTAATGACGGTTTCTCTGACTGACTTTTAAGGTTAATAATTTTTATAAAGTCAGGAATTGTTTTCAAATTTATATCTATGTTTCATAATAAGGTGCAACATGCAAAGAGATGGGCTTAGAAGCCCTCTAAAATCACTTCCTTTTTTCTTGAATATCGTTATTTATAGGCATTCTTGCGATCTTGGGAAGTATATTCTAATGCTTGTCTTAGATAGAGGAATAAATTCTGGATCTCTCTGGGAAGAAATTCACATTTAGCTACCTTTGTCTTTGTCACTCTTTAATTGGCAAATTAGGTTATATCGTTCAGAGGTTGTGTTCAATAGATGCAGAACCTTAAGAAAAAGTCTATCCAGCGCTTATTAAAACACCAACCACAAATAAAAGGTGTGGAAAAAAGGGAAACAATTTGCATGGACGCTAGATGTCATCGACTCTTCACTAAAACATGTGAGTCTTCTTCTCACGTGTGTGGAAAGACAATGACAAACAGAGCATCACTGAAACGCAGACATCCCACAAACGGGGAGAATTTCTTGTCTAGTGGATGGCTGTTACGAGGTCTATGTGAAAAAGAGATGGTTTGGAAATCACAAGAAAACGTGTCACCCGGATTTTCAGAGTAACAATGATGAGAAATGAAATTGATAACAAGTGACAATTTTGAGGACCAGATGTAGTAGGACATTGGTTCTCGAGTCACTCCAAAAACCTTCTAAATTGCTTAAATCGCTTCTATCATTCATTTTGTTTGGACTGTTTCCATGGCTTAATCTGTAGAAATTTTTTGCTCTGCCGATGATAAAAACAATCAGAAAGACTTTTTAACAAAAAAACCCTACTTAAACCTGTCAATTATCTATTACATTTCAGTTAGATAAAATTTTTCCAAGACCGAAATGCTCAGCTAACTAAAATCCAGGTTGCATTTCCCTACGAAAATTTGATTAAGTTTCATAATTTTGTATACAGTTGAGATTGTAACTAACATTCCCTTACTGGGTCATAATATTTAAAATACCTGGAGACATTTTTATGTTCAAGAAGACATTCAGTGAACACAGAGATGTTATTGGTCAAAATAAATTATGATCACATTTAGATTTATCCAATTAATTAAGTTTTATTTTAATTAATTGTTTAGCAGTACAAATTATACACTTCCACTGAATTACATGGTCTATCCATTTTCAAGAAAATAGGGAGACAAATTCACCTAGGTGACACTGCCAACCGCTTATAGAGTCAACTATTCGATAATCTTTCAACATCGAAGATATGAAATGGTGGAAAATCTGGTGGTAGATTCCTTAAATATCGCAATAATATTTGCCAGTTATGAATAAATGTCAAAGTGATATAGTCAAGTTCCAATAAAGTACTTGCGTTTCATACCTAATGTACTATTTTACACTTTACCCTTTTCAAATGTTTTTCTATAATTAAAACGTGTATACACTGCTTTGTTTTATTAACAGTCTGAGAGAGTATAATTGATGTATCTATGCAATGAAAGCGAGGTGAGTTTATGTTGAACCGGTAGAGAGAAGCATTTAAACTAAAGGTACTACATCCAAAATTGGGTTTATGAAGAGGATACTTTAGGGATTAAAGGAACCTTTCTAGATTATTAATGCACGTTAATGCTCATTATATTCAATGAAAAAGCTATGAAAATCAAACAGATTGAAAAGTGTTTTCATCCCAGCATAGCATTGCTTATACAAGCTGAGGAATTTACTTTAATAGAACTTAAATTCAAGGTATCAAAGCAAATTTAATTATTTTACCAATTTCGATAATAAAAATGAAGTGTAACGAAGTAGGTGGTCAGTTGGGCCTCAAAGATATAAAAACATATGACCTTATTTGAGGTCAAGTAATGTAAAAATAGTATAACAAGTTCAGTCGAAGAGGACTGTGAGTGGGGAAGGCATGAAAGGATGAAAATTGAAATCAGCTATGGGGACTTTCCTTGTTTAATCCACTGCGTGGATTAACAACAACTAGCTTAAAGAGCGACTCATTCTTCTGTAAAATATTTCTTTACTGAAGGATCCATTTTATACGGGTCCAATGCCCATCGGTACACAATCAGTGAGCAGAATGGCTAATGACACTGGTTAAGTTTGGCAAATAAAAGAGCTGACAGAAATCGAATTTCTCATCAGGGAGGCTCAGTAATGTCACTCACCCATTTTCTTAAATGTTTTTGGAAATTAACACTTATTTGATATAGCAAATTTCCTCAAGGACAATATATATATCGACTAAAACCGGAGGTGCTCCATCTTGATATTAACTGGAACTGATGCCGTCGACACTAATGGAGCTGCATAATAAGTTTTTTAGGATCTTATAGAAAACATGTGAAAACTGAAAATATTTTAAATAAAAAACTGTCTCTTTTTTGGTAGCGTAGGGGAGGCTATTAGTCTCTTTTATACTACTGTCAGGAATTCACACCTAGAATATGTATGTGTATAACCTATAGAGGCTGGTTAATTTCCCAATTGTCACAGTAGAAGCAGTCAAACCAATTTTCCTTTTATGTTTGTTTAAAGTTTTCGCCATTAAGCTTAATCTTTCCTGGAAAACGCTGCAGTTCAAACCTCACACAATTATAAAATGTACTTTAATTGAAACAAATGATCCATATTTCGATTAAAAAGCAGCTGCCAAGTGCAGAAACATTTGCACTGATTTTAGGACTAGGTTAGTGAAAAATGGCACAAGATTTGAAAATGTACGTTCGCGATGAATCATTCGAAGTGGATTTGAATGCATGATCGGAACCGGTATTCTCTGCAACTTGCCATACAAGAGAATAACAAGGTTGGACTCTAACTGATCAGAATTATTAGGAGCCAAGAGACAGACATTGAAGATAAGGTTTAATAAAACTAATAGAACTCGAAAACTTTAAAACTGAAAAGCTAAATAACTCATGCTTACAGTGTGCAAGAAACTATTAATTATTTTCTTGAGTTTTAATAGGGAGTACATCTGCGAATTAAATTTCTCGCTCATATTTGTGAAAAGGGAGACCCGCACTTTTTCCATAAATATAAATAATAGAATTGAGGGATAACTCTCTATGTATTTCCATACTTACTCTTTATCCCCATTCTCAATGACGATATTTCGGTTTTCCATTCACGAAGCCGCAGTGACATCTGTCATGTCTAAACGCGTCTATCTATTCCTCCCAACCTTTCCAAAACCGTCCCGTCTCATTAAAAGTACACGTACATTCATGAACAGGTGACTCATAAAATTGCCTTTGTATTTCCACTCAAATATAAATATATATATACGCAAGCTTTTCTAATTATCCAATAATGATAAAAATTGAAATTGAAAAAATAAGCTATTTGAACCATTTCGATTCCGCTACTGAATTAAATTTGAATGTAATTTATAGAGTATTACCGGAAGACTATTTAGGTCGATAAAAAACATCTGTATTGCAATTTCAATGTATGATAACGATCAAGTTAGTTTGGCTTTCGAATCGGACAAATCAGAAAACCTTAACCAAACACCTCTCTGAAGTGATGTACGTGCCAAGATGGAAATAACCAGCAATGGTCAATTTATTGGTCAAACAAATTGATCTTACAAGTTATGCTTGTCAGTTTCGTAGGTTTAAATACTACGAGCGTATTTTGAGACCTATTTGTTTAAATGTAATATGATATTCAACACTTGCTGTGTCATTTTTTTAAATAGAGGCCGAAGCCAAGGTTAATGGTTTTAAAAATTAGCAAAACATTTAAGTTTTCATTTATAGATTGCATAAACGAATACCATAATGATATAATGATGATTACAAAAAGATGCATGTCTAAATCAGAACATCGTGTTGAATTAATTTATGCCACCGGAAGAAATACCGGATCAACGGTTAACAAAGAATAATAAAATAAAGACGATTTCAATTTATGAAATTTTAGGAGGGAATAAATATTCACACAGTGTGTGTGGAAGTAAAAAATATTTCAACCAATAACAAAGATAAAACAACTAGATGAAAAATAATTTGGTATCCAGTTGGAAATGAATTCTAATCGACGACGTAATTGAGATGCATAACTTGGCTAATGAAGTAGTTTCGAAAATTGCTAAAATAGTGATTTAAATGCATGCAAAAACATTGAAGACATTGCGAAGTTTTTAATTAACATTTCATGGAAACATTATGGCGAAGAGCTAACTCTAGTCGGTTTGATATAAAAACAAATTGCATAGAAAATCACTTACCTTACTTTGAAGCCGTTCAATTTCAAGCATCAGCATCGTGACTACTAAAAGTCCTTCAATACCGGCGAGCGTAATAATTAGGAACTGGAATATTTTTCCATGAGCGACTGTCTGAATTCGTCCTTTAACTTTAGCACAATCGCAACCCATTTTTAGTCAGTTTCCTTCATTCGATTTGACCAAAAGATCAAGCGATATTAATTAAATCTAAAATAAATAAAATTTTTTCTTCATAAAAAATGATATACAAACTTGGACGTCGATAGTGTAAAGATAAATAGATTAAAATAATATGTATTTAAACTAATAAAAAATTTTTTGTAAAAATAGGTTCTCAAACAAAATTAAAGAGATCCGACAAATGAAACAGTAAATATCAATAAATTTATTGATAACTTAAGAATAAGTGTGCTAACTGAATGAATATATCTAATTAAAAAAATAATTTTAATAATGCGCATACGGAAGAGTTCATATCTTTTGACTTAAGGTCATTGTGATAGTTTATATAAACTATTTTTAAATATTATGAAAAATAAATATTCTAGAATTTAATTTAATAATTTGTGATTTAAATAAAATAATACGTTTACTGAGCATTTTACTGCATGACTACGTCAATATCGGCCTTAATAAATAAAAATAAATCATTTAAATAATTTATATTTAAATATCCTTTTCTTTATGTAGCCAATCAGTTTAAATACGTAATGAAATAAACATTATTCATTCGTCCTCAAGATAACTGCTTTAAACTTATCATCAGTTTTGCGATATTTAAAAATTTTATGGTTAAGATTGTCCTTGATTTTTATTTAGATGTAAATCGATTTTGTATGAAATGTTCAATGCGCTTTAAATATTGATTTTCTGGATTTTATACTTTTGCAAACCTATAAATTTTTATTACATTTTTCGTGATTTGTGACGGTCTGTTTATCTGATTTAGTCTATTCAGTATGAAGACTCGTAGTACTCCAGAGGAACCTCCTAACATAGCGGCTGGTGTCAAGGCTCGAAGGACAGCTCGGATTGGCTCTCCCTCATCGCGAGCAAATACTGAGGGGCAAACTGATGAGGGCAGTAATTCACAACCCGTACCATCAACCTCTCAAAACAAAACTGAAGATCCTGCCCCCAAACTACGCCAAGGTAATCCTGACCTTCTCTTAGTCATTTTGTTTATTAGGACCGAAAGTTCCTTTACGAGAGTTATGGACACTTGAAGACCGACGGTTATTCTTTGAGGGTGTTCGTATTGTAAGGTCTAATTTTATTAATTATCTGAAACTTTTAGTATGGGCGTAATTACAGGGAAATCGCTCGATATATTCAATCTCGTGGCCATCGAGTGGACATATCCACAGGCGGTTCGGTTAATCAACCTTCAACATCCGGTGAAGCTTCTGGTGCTGGAACGAAATCGAATGCCCCAACCGTTATTGCTCCAGTCGCAGCTGCTGCTGGTCTGTTGCCTAACAGTCCCGCAGTTTCTCAATCTGCAGGTCGTACCAAGGCCCAAGTGCGAATGTTTTATCAACAAACTTGGCACAAACTTCGACGATATATCACCTTTCCTGAGGAGGTTCCACTGCATGTTCGTGAGGTTTACGCCATTGTCAACTGGTCGGTTATGCGTTCTCGTATCAAAAAGGGTGGGTTTCTTCCTTTCTACCTTACTCTGATGCTCAATTTTGATTTTTACCCTATCATTGATTTTTAATACATTTTTCACTTTTAATTTAAAACTTATTGACCAGGTTCACTTTAAGCAATACTCGTCGAGTTTTTATGATTGTAGGGTGTCTACATTGTAATAGAACTGAGCTTAGCTACAGTCCTTCTAAGAGTTTTAGGCTTAATCAAGACTTGAAAATAGGATTCATTGTACTGTTTATGGCAATACAGTAGAAAAGAATATTTAGATGGTGCGTATATTTGCCACAGAAGGACCGCTCATATAAGACATCCCAGAACCTCTTTTATGGTGGATATTGTTGTTGCTCATGAAGAATATATTTCACAAGCTTTTTTCATGGGGAAGCATCTGAACAAGGTGCATGGCAAAAAGTTTGATAGGGTATGTGAAACAAGAGAGGGGATCAGTTATAAGAGGTAGTGAATTCAGAGTATCATGAGTCCTACTTTATACAAGATCGGGAGCATTGAGTTGTCTGTATTTGCATAATATTCAATTTTCACTTGGCTGTCAGGTTTATGAGTCAAATTATGCCTTCGAAATTCAAAGCTTGGAGGCTGATTCGTGACTGGTTTAGGCACTTCTATTTATTTGCATGTCTATGCAGTCAAGAGCAGGTGGTGGGACTAGTAATGGTATATTCATTATTGTGACAAAAGCATTCTACCTCTAGTTTTGGCCACTGCTGAGTCGTTCTAGTAAATGGGTAATCGCTAGTGGGTCTGGTTCTTGTGATATCAGATAGGGTAGACGCTGTCTCTACGTTTGCTGCTTTTTAGAATTCAGAGAATATGTGGTGAGCGAAGGAGTTCAGAGTTTAATACTGAAATTAGGAAGACCATGTATTTGAAGACATACCCGGTAAATTTGTGAATGAAATATAAAATTGAGTAATAGGTCCTGTCGGTGTATGGCGAAGCCGCCTATTGTACCTGAAACATGTTACGTGATTGAAAAATTATTTCCTCTTGAAAATCTTAACTGGATCTGAGAATTACAAAAACATATAACATGAATAACATTTATTTTGCCTTCTTGTGACTAATGTAAATTTTGAAGATTGTCCGTGTCATGTTGAGCTGGTCATCTTCTTTTATTCTTATTCTAAAGTCGGTTCCATTTATTGTACTTATTTACTTTTTATCAATCTGATTAATAGTATCCCTTCCATTACAATTCGGTTAAAGTAACGAATTATGCTTCTTCATCTGTTAGTCGTATTTTTGTGACATTGGATATCTTCACCTTTTACATTCAATAATGTCTAAGTAAATCTTCATGGCATTTAGTGAATAGAATCAGCATCGTAACTAAAATCACCTTCCAAGTCTATTAAGAGAAGTGTTCATATCGTTTGACTTGGGTAGAGGGAAGGTATTCTGGAGTTGCTCTTTTGAGAAACTCATTTACCAACTCCCTTAACTAGTGCGGTTTGCCGCCACAACAGTGGATGTGCATCGAGCTCATGATTCTCAAATCTACAGATGCGCACAGATACTTAATCAGAAATTATTTAATGCCAGTCTTTTTATTTATTATAACGGTATCTAAGTTCATGTCAGTGAGAAATGAATTACAGTAAGTTGAATAGATTCTAATTTGAATTATTAAGTTGTTGAATGAATCACGATCGCTTGTAGCAAGGTGTCCCTTATTACAAATCCATTAGAGTCTCTTATTTCATATTGTAGAAAAGTATATCTTGCGTAATAAAATTCTTAAATTTTTATGCCATTTTTAAGCAGTCATTCATTGCTAATTATTATTAATATTATTGTCGTCTCTTAGGTTATGTAAAAGTTAATCCAAAACAACATAGATTCAATTTCACCTTCTACTACCTTTGTTTCACATTCCTAGCTATTTTTGTGTTTGTTGTTTGTTATAGCACTTGATAATCGTCTGGGTGAAAAGCTGAACGAATTCGTACAAACCGGGTGCGTTCTCATAATCCAAAATATTTGCCTGGGAGATTTTTTCTATGGAATTGTAATTTTAAATACTTTTCAGATCAACATATGTTAAACATCATGGACGTCGTTATCTTCTCCGTACTCCCACATGTCAAATATTGAAACAATTAAACAATATTTCTTGTAAGTTTATGTGTACTAAATTCATTTAAGTAATAATGAAATTATAACTAAATTTTTATTTAACTTAGCTCCAACTCAGAATTTTACCCTGCCTGATGATGTGGTGGTTGAATTGGTTCCGGCTACCCAATTAGTTGCTTGGAGGGTATTGGAAGCTGAGCAAAATCCCCGTCTGCGTCTGATTGTTGATATAAATCGTCAACTTTCTGATGTCATTAGTATCACTGAAGTGAAATGGACCCCTCAAAATATACTTATTGTGAGTTTCCTTTATTATTTCTTCTGTTCATTTTCTTCAATGGGCATTTCTATTAACACCAATGTGATTTTCTTCATAGATTACAGCCCACTCAATTTGAAAGAATATTTCCTTACCGATCAATTATCTCAGCGCTTCCTTGTATTGATATTTTAGATTACTAAATTTGGGGATTCGGATGCATTAAAAAGAGTCTAAACTTTGATAATTTCAAGAGTAATGAAGTTTTTATTCTGTTTCGGCTGTTTCTCACAATTTTGAATGACAAGCACTTCCGTAGTCTTCAAGGTGTGCGCTCAATTTATTGAATTGACTATCCTAAAGGTCGTTGAATTCTCATGAGTATTTTTTCAATCATATTGTTACTAAAAACATTTAGCTTAAAGAAAGAGTGATTATTGATAAAAGCAATATTTTTATAGTAACTCGTTTTCCGAAGTCACTAATTGCTCATCTCACTCTAACGCTTTTTAATATTTTATACTTAGCAACATTTTTGGTTTTTGAATGTAAACTTAAGTAATGCAAAAAGTTCTTTACTATTTTGTTGGTTTTATTGTTTGGGCAGTCTGGATAACAGATGGTTGAAAAAATTTGATTTTCTGTCAGCCTTCTAACCCTATCCAGTGGCACTGTTGCAGTGTGCTCCCTCTTCGATTGACAGATTGACAGACGTAGTGATCAGAGTATTCACTACATTTTAGACGTGGGAAATTGGCAGAGGGATAGGTACAGAACGGAATTGTCAAAGAATTTAATGGGACTTTTAGAAGAAGATAAGAACTCAGGAATTTATTATTTAGAAGAATATGTGCTTGGCTCTGTGTGACTATCGCCTATCTCAGCACCGTTATTTTAAAGCCATGTAGGGTCATTCTGCTTCCTCAGTCCTTGGATGAACAAAAGCACTGTACTTTCTTTCTTCGTTCTCCTCTCTTAGATGAAATATTTCGGCATCCCTCATGTTAATACGCTCTCCTGATCATTAAGACGTACTTTTACTTTTATATGGCCAATAGTAAGGAATTATTATTAGAACCGGCGATTCTTCAGGTAAGGACGGATGTACAAAAATGATTGCTGTTGTGGTGTGGAAAAAATTAAGCATTTCAATCAGTAATTTGGTGCAATCTGAAATATTTGATATTTTAAATAACTCAACGTCTCGCATGCCTGTCCTATTACATGTTGAGTTTTATAAAGGATACTTATCTACCGGACGACCTTTATTGTCCATGTTTCGAGATATTTATTTTTGTGCAAACTTTTCCGTCTGGATTAAATAAGTACTTAAATGTAATAAGGTCACCAGAAATGTCCTAATCCAGTGTCTTTGAACATATTTTGATTTATTGATACAGTTCTAGAACCAGTGTTAATTTAGAAAGACGCATTTTCATTTAAAGCAAACGTTAAATGGTAAATTCAAATCCTCTTCATATTATAGGGGCGTGGATTAGGCTCAGACAAACAGAAACAAGGAGAACGGATAAAGACAAACGAAATGCTGAGACTTCGATTGGAGAAAGAGCACCGCTTAGATGGAGCCATCAGTATCCAAGAGGTTTCTCGAACTCGATCCACAGATGTTTGTCTTAACGCTTTTGTCAATCGAATCAGATCCACCGCTGCTGCTACTTTGCTTTCTAATACTACTGCCCCTCCTCCAACTGCCAATGCTACAACTGCTAACGCTAGTACTACTAATTATGGTGCTAGTAGTACATCCACTGAAGGTAGGTTGTTACAGAGTTATTTTTCATGTACAATTATACGAGCTTTGCTCTCTAACACAAAAGTCACCTCCCTGTTTGAGTCGTCATTGAGTTTAATTTTTTTCGCGGAGCCTTTTAGTCTGAGGGAGGAAAAAGGGATGGGAGATAAAAGGAGGAGAGTGGTGACCTTCAATCTTTAATGATAATTTTAGCTTATTAAAAAGTGAAAAATTTGAATTTTGAAATTGAATTAGAATATTAAGTGAATTTTAACAGTATTAGCTCATGTTGATGGAGTTTGCTTCATCTTCTTATTTGTTTATCATCCCTAACTTTGCCAATGTGATACTCTTGAGATTTTGACGTCTTAGGCTGGGTAAAAGTTGAAATGCCATTGATCCACTGGTAGTTTAAACTTTGGTAGAAGAGTTCAAAAGCTGTAATCAATCATCCATAATACATTCTCTTCTCTCTAATCAGTTATAATGGGTCTGTGTGAATTAGAATTGTAGCCATACTTATTGATGCTATGTGTTCGAGGACTATGTTATTCCCTGATTTCTCGCTCTTTATTATTTTTCTCCCCAAACAGGAAACTTTTTTTCATGCATCCGTTAATGTTCACACTAAACACAATTTAAAATTGAGCAAGACATTATTTTTCGTTAGCTCTCATGGATAATTTTTTCAAGCCAATGGATCTCTCGTATTATCTGACATTAACTTATGGAGTGGTAGTGAATGGTGACTCAGATGCATGTCGGATTTCGTGCAGTATGTATAATGACTACCTAAATCCCATTAGAAGTGTTAACAACACTTAATTTTGGTAAGAGTATTGTGTCCTATGGCCGCTTTTACGAGAAAATTGCCTTCGGTCACCACTCTTGTTGACCAGATTTCTCCTCATCACTTGAAGTGCGTCGATGAGCATCGATCTTGTGACCTTTGACTTGGCGACCGTGCGTGCTGCACTAAGATCGATGTTGACCCCAACTTTCACAACTGACTTTATGTTTTTTCATGGGGATATAAATTGATATAGAAATCGGTGCTAAAAGCTGTGAGCTTTTATTCCCCTTTACATCGTTGAATAGTTGTTAGAGATTCAATTCCTCTGTCTCTGAGAATTTCTTTTCTTGATAGTGTCTGGTAGACGGTGATTGTAAAAGCAGACTCGATTTCCAAGATTAGAAGAAATTATGATTTCGAAATACTGTAGAAAACAGGCATCTTACTCAAAGAGTTCAATCGATACTCAAAATTTGAGCAGTCTTATATTTACTCTGAAGAGGTTTGTCGATTGTGGTGAATTTTTAAGAAATGTCCTCTTTGAATAAGGACCTAAAATTCATCTTGTCATTCAGATGGTCATCCATCGCATATCTTGGATTTAGAGAAGCAATTGTGGATCAATATTTTGAAGATCTTCTTTCTTTAATTTGTCAATATTAACACACAAAATTCATTTGACGTGCTCCAATGTGTTTGGAAACAATTTTATTTAGCTCACTTCGCATTTTTTTTTGCCTATTAACTTGACCCGGAAAAAACTTACGCGATACTTTGAGAATACCGAGTGAAAGCCATGGGAAAGAGCCAGACCTCGCGTTATGTTGATTCCGTGATACGGGCTCGATGTGGAAGAATTCATAAACAAAAATTTCCAAATTTATTAATTTTTTCCTGAAAATTGGGCTTTCTGAGTGACTTGAACCTTTCTAGTATCATAATTCAGAGGTGTCGTACTTCACTTGGACCTTGTGAAAACTAAGAATGCCATTACTGTCATTGGTTTCGGTGAATGCGGAAGGACAGCGTCCATACAATTTGTTATGTGGACTGCGGAACTTAGTTTTCTGCTCATTTGACGACTGCATAGGCATTATCAATTAATCATTTAAACCTCACTCTCAGAAACAATCTTTTCAACTTCAAAAAGATTAGAACTGGCTTGTAAAAATGCATCACATGTTCTAAGTTTGGCTCATACGAATTTTCTTGTAGGGGATTGGTCCAATCCCTCATTTCGTTAGTCTTATTGATTTTGAAGTACCAACAATTTATATAATATTCTTTTGTATTTGATACAAACAGGAAGAGGGTAAATAGCGCGTTTTTGCAATATGGTTCAACCGATATTATTCGCCCAGATTTTGGTCACTCATTTAGCAAGAAATATACCTTCGATTTGAAAAAAATACGCCGAACTAGTTGGTGGATATTCTTGTAATGTGGACTAGAGTATCGGAATAGCTATTTCATTAGTAAGGACCGTTATTTTTGTTTGATTTATTTGGCGTATTTCTGTTCGAATTGAAGAATAGTTAGGTAGGGAGATATCGGGATTCTCTTGCATTTACCAGAAGAGAAAAAGGGTAGATTTCGAACTCCATAGAATTCGATCTCCGGTAGCGATTTCTGTCGCTCAGTTATTAAGATTTCAGCTTGAGTTTTTTTGGTGTTGCGTTGAAGTCTGCGAAGTGGTCAATTGTCCTGGCTGTTAGTTCTTATCTGTTTGATAGCTGAAAAAAGTGCATATCTAGAATTGCATAAGTTGCCCAACTTCATTGTTGGAAACGGTTAGTTGGTATGATCTTAGTTTTGCAGATATAAAAAAGAACAGGCAATTTTTACTTCACATCATTATATATGCTCAGCTTATTCACATGTTTATTGGCCGCTGGTGGTTTCAGTTAAAACTTCCGGAGCCAGTTATGGAAATTGTTCGTAACACCTGGCATAGGGAGAAAATATCTTGAGTCGCTCCTGTGAGAAACTTCAATCCTCTTGCTGATCATAATGAATTTGTGCGATTGGCCACCCTCGTCACTAGATTGTATCGTTGAATATTGATCTGGTGGCTTCTGACTCATTAAACCTTGAGCCGCCTGTTTGAGTTAATATTCTATTCTTGTATTTCCCACGTCTTGCTGAGTTGGATATTAATGTCTTATACTAATGCATTATTTTCACTGTGAAGTTATATTCACTGGAATGCTCCATTTTCAGCAACTCAGTCGGCCCCTTCAGGTGACACTCCAAGTACATCCACTGTGGCTGTTCGACCGACCAGAGCAACAAACGCTGGTGTTCGATTGGATCTTCGTGAAATTGGGAAACAGCTCTTCAACGGTGTAACATATAATGTGAGTCACTTACTCTGTTCTCTTAGCGTTCTTTATGTTATTATCTCACTGTCACTTAGACTGGGAGAGTGAGAAGATATGGTTAGTCTAGATTATAGGCTAATACATTGTCGAGTTAACATTTTTAAACTGGAAATATTTGTCTTAGAGTTCATCTTCTGGCTGGGCACTCCGTTGACCAAGGTACATCTTTACCATTTTTTAGATGAAATCGAGAATTAGAAAACATTTAGGCATACTAACTGATCATGAATCCTCTCTGAATCTCGTTTAACTAAGAAGCTTCACGTGAGAATGAACAGTGAAGGTGTCTTTCCGTACAGTGGGTTGTTCAGAAGGTAGTGAAAAGGTTGAGATCACTACGTCTGGACTAGGCTGTCCTCTGACTAGGTAAATCTTCTTCCGTATGTAAATATCGCTGTCTTTGAGTCGATTGATGTGATGGTATTCACTCTTCTTTCTTTGGATACTGACATTTTAAGAATATATGGTCTTTGTGAGAAATTGATATTTATAAGAAGGTTATGGGTGTTCTATTTCGATTTAAAAAGGCAACTTTGCGTTAGACAAACCATAAGCGATATCTCCTTTTACATTAATCATTGGACAAGTCATGACTTTTATCATCCTGACTTCATTAGTGACAATTTGATTTGACAGATCATTGAATTGGACCTAGAGGACAACTTTGTGTTCATTCTGCCCGAGAACACCGTTTTGAGTTTGCAATTTTCATGTATTTTTTTTGAGATAATCCCGATTTTAATTAGCGAATAAACTACGGCGGTAATTGTTTCAATATGTTTATTTAAAAAAAACGAGATGGACCATTGTCTAAATGTCTTTAAGTGTAAACGTATCTATGTCATATAGAAATAATTTTGCGTAACCTCCCTCGTATTGTTTACAGAATTCATTTTTGTATAAAGTTGTGCTCAGCTATTAACCAACAGAGTGATTATGAAGTAACTCCCTATTTTTTCAAATTGCATACTTCTATAAAAATTGGGGCATTAGAAGAACACCCATTTCATAGAGTTATATTTAAAATCATAATTATGGTTAATTATTTCGCCCATTCCTATGCCTATTATAAAACTTGTGATCTTAAGTTTTGAACGACAGTTCTTGGTAATGTTTGTGTTGTCAATCTGTGCATGTGCCGCCATGACGATCCGCCATCATCTTTGCATCCAAACAGCTGGTTTTTGAATTTCTTAGTTTGTCGATAACTTCTTGTTGCTCACTTAAATGCTCGAAGGTCTGAGAGTTATCCTTCAACTATCCCGTTCAATATCCTTTTAAAAATATTAAATTATTAATCTACCTTTGGGTTTGTGCTTCTATAACAAGTTACTTCTCTTTGATAAGGAAATATAAAATTGATCATTCGGTTCCTTGAAAAATGAATAGTGAACAGGAATTGTTAGTGTTTGAGGGATAGGCTTATATTTCATTCCGTTGTAAATTAACTTCTGATTGAATCCAAGTCTTAATTTCCAGCCCCCATACTATAAGTACATTTTATCCTTGAAGTTTCTAAAAATAATTTTTTTTCTGTCACTCATCTTAAACAGTGAAGTAGCATTTTGTAGCGTCTCTATACCAATTTTTTCACTTGATCACGTCGTTTTTAACTGATCCTGTCGTTCAATTGATGTGCACCAATGAATATCGAACTCAGGATTTCTGCATTTGCAGATATATACGTTGACCGTTACGTCGCTGGCTCACAAGGTCATTTTAATGATATCTGCCACAGTAATTTTTGCGATATGTAAAACAAAGTCAGCATTTCAGATCGAAAGTAATTGGCTACTGAATGCTATACTAAAAGGATAATAATCAGTATTGAGCGCATCTGGAACTCGAAGTCATCACTCACTCTTTCTGCTTCTCCTTCAGTTAGTAATTATGAGGAGTAGTAATCTAAATATCTTCGGGAAATGGCCACTACAATTTCTTATAAACCCATTGATATTTTCATTTAATTAATTTATGTATGTCCATTAGACGGATTCGAATTCGTGTCTTATGGTATGATGGACACCGTTTTATCGTAATCAAACATGTTACGCCAATTAATAGCATCACCGTTCCCGGAAAATTTTGTTTAACTGGAAACTTTCGTCTAATTCCCCAAGAGAGATATGCAGTACTTATGGAGCATTTCATAGAGCTTGGCTCACTTCCCATGGGAAATAGGTGAAAGAGAAGAGGAGGGGTATTTTATTTTTAAATTCCGCTAAGCTGCTAAACAGGATGTAAAATGCCATGTTCCGTTTTCACTTGTGTAAAGGATTTAAATTAAGCAACTTCTATAATATGATCGCATCTCCTATTGATCGCTTCGGTTCTGGCTTACTGTCCTGATGCAATAATATGAGGCGAAGGCAAAGTTAATGAGCGGGAATGGCTGTGATTAAGTAATCGACTCCCCAGCAGCTCAGTGAAATAATTAACAGATTAAAGTCTAGCTAATTTCTAAAAACTGAGTGAGATTTATCGAGGTTTCCCTCGGTAAATTTTGGCCTTCTATATATAAAAACCGGTAGTTTAATAATTTCCAGACTTTTTTTAGGGGCGTGTGTTTTTCAACGCTCATTTCGGGCAGAGAAATGGTACACTGGAAACCTTGATGACAAACTCGCTATTTGATATCACTCCCCAAATTAGAGCTAATTATTTATGATAAGTCATATTTTTCATTGGATATTGGGTTTCGAGTATTAAACTCGTGGCCTCTCAATTCTGCAGACGTGCTCTTCTCAACCGCTGCGTCCCTAGCGCATATAATTGTAAAAAAATCACCTAAGAGCTGAGATCATCAATAATATGCCAAATTTTCAAACTAACTAGATTATTATTCAATTAAAATTATACTTTTTTTGTCTCTAGAGCCGTGGGCTTACTATTTTCCGTCCCTATCTGTAGTTTCCGCCGATGCATTGAAACCAGTCAGCTGTGCTCAATTCTCATTTCTTTCTCTTTTTTGAATTGTGCTTGTTTCTCAATATTCTTTCATAAATTTCACATTATTTGGCTATGAAGAAGCTAGATACTATTTTTCCTTATTCAAAGACACATCAATGAGGGAATGTCTTAGTTTGATTCTACGTTGGGGGCCTCATTGCTCCGAGTTTTAATACTTCTTTTAATGGTCTCGGTCAAAAGCTCTTAGTTGGGGCTAAATAAATAACAAAGTGTTTTACGGTGAGGATGAGCTTCTAATGTGATTACTTGATTGAATTTTTAAATCTTTTATTTGTAATCAGTCTGGCTGGATTTCATTTCATTAACTGACTCTGTCCTATACGATCTACTAGATGTAAGGTAACTGGAAAAAGTGGAATAGATTTATTTCTAAAAATTTGCTAAATAATTTTGCTTTTGGGAAAATTATTTCCCTTCACAGAATAGATAGTATTTCATTTTATTTACGAGATAAATTTGGGTCAACAGTGGTTTACAAAACCAATATTCCGAAATTTCAAAATTTTATGAGTTACTAATTTAGAGCTTTTAATTGAAAGTGGTTGTAAGGCTGTCATTTTTTATGAGACATACGAGAATTTTTCAACTTAGCATTATGGTCTAGCAAACCAGCACTAAAGCGGGTTAACGAGTGCAATCTTAGGAGGTTTCATTTATTATCCGTAGATATTATCGCTTGGTCATTATGGCGAGTTCGAGATTTCCCATCCACATTCTTCCGTCTATAACACCTTGGAATCTTATGTCATCAGTACTAAATCAACGATGAATGAGTAACGTAATATTGAATGATGAAGCTTTGCTCACTAGCTACCACTTTTTCTCAAAGCTCTCTACCTCATTTTTGTTCTACGGCGCTCACATATGGCTGCATTTAATGAAATGTTTGTTTGCAACCGGTTATTTACTTTTTGTTATTTATATCGTTATAGATAAGGCTAAATTGTGGTTTTAGGGTTGTATTTTTGCCTAAAAATCTAAAGTTATCACCATGTCCTTGAGACAATATTTAAGATGATCGCTCCTCATTTTTCAAGTTTGTTGCACTAAGAGTACCTTAAATTGGAGCATCTTTTGCATGAAAGAGGTGATAAGCGTAATATGTTGCCTAATAAATGACCATTTGCACTATCTATCAAATTATTAAACTTTGAATTGTGTGCATTTGAATTTATGAAATGACATACTTGCTCTTATATTAATCCAACCGTGTGAAAAATGACTGACGGACACTGAGATACCGTCAGGAACTTAAATCGGCTTTTTCCGATGTCACAAATTTGATAATTGATTGGTGCTAAGCCTCCTACTTGCTCTTCATAAATAATAATTCAAATAATATTTTTTTTGCTTTTCATCAAGTGGTTCTAAATCACTTTCATCTCGCCAAATATCATGAACGATTTTATGTTTTCTCATCATTTTGTGCCTTCTCAATCTCTGCATGCAGCGCGATTTGATGCTTATTTTGTTTCACAATAGAAAGTCGGCCCTAGAGCCATTCATGAGAAAGGCAAGATGGATATTTTCATGTTTGAGCTCCTCTTCGTCTATATTTGGAGGTAATTTTGATTAAGTTTCCCGCGTGACTGGGAGGCAATTTATATCGCCTTCTATCCTTCTTACAGTACCTGAAGGGCGATTAATAATACGATGCATAGAAGTATTGCGTGTCTCCTAAGTTGATATAAATAGTTTTACCAACAGTAATATTGTAATAAAGAAGTATTAGCGTTCGGGAAAAAAACACATGAAGTATTAAATACATTAACCTTGTCCTAACCTATAGGCAGTCGTTATCTTAATTGCCTTATCGATTTTTTCCCACTCTTCTCTCCTCCATATCAAATTTCAATGCTTTCTGATGGATGTATCAACTCTTTTAGCAATAGTAAAACATTCCTCCTTTATGCATAGCTTGGTTAATACGATTATTGAGGTTAGAGGTTAGCAAAGTTGAACTTGAAAACAATCTGAAAACACCATATTATTTGCCCATTTAATCAAAAATCATTGCGAATCTTCCTGGGTTCTCATACTGATGCAGCTTATGTAATTTGAGTACCACCTATACAAGCGTTTATTTTATTATTTTTTCTGGATGAAAAGTGTAGCTTTTGGTCATGTGTGGGGAATAGCTAAATAACTCAAATAAATGGAAAGAGATTGGGAGAGTGGTGAAATCTGGAGAGTCTTACTTCAGCTGAACTTGGGATACTTCAAGATATCTGCCTTTTGCTTAAGGGGCCGAGCTTGTTGAAGACAAACTATGTATACGTATTGGGAAATTTTCTAACCCTCTTTATTCCGCCTTAGCAAAAAGTTACAAAAAATTAATAATGAGAACTCCTATATGAGCTACACATTTGAAACTGTATTTTTAATTGTTATTATCTTATTCCACAATTGTAGGAAGCCCGTTCAATCAAGTTGGTTGTAATCTATTTGGCATTGGGGTGTCCAGAACGAGTTCGTTTCGAATATGACTACGTAAATGTCGACTCAGGAACTTCTGACGGTGGGAACAGTACCGCGCTAACTCAAAGTTTGAATCCAACCTTTACCACTTCCCTCTCCAGAAAAGCAATTGCAAATGGAGAGGGCATGACAAACGGACTTCGTCGATTGCTTCATCTCAGCGCTAGCGAATACCTCAATCTCAAAAGCTTCAATGTAAGTTTTAAGTCCTTACTTAAGTCTGACTTGATCTGAATGTCTATATTATACGCTCTAATTCTTGTTATTGCAGATAGATATTCTAGCTAAGGTGTGATTTGTCCTTAATTTAACTCTGAATACTCGGTTCTTTGTGATACATGCATATATTACTCAAATCATTTTGTTATTTTAGGCCATATAATCCCTCAACCTAGGTAGATTTAACTCCCTTGCTTATAATATTTATTTAGAAAAAAGAAAATTTTCCTTACATGCTACTGTCTCCACATAATTAGTTGAGTAACCGAATTAATAAACCGCGGGGGATTTAGCTGATCTGATTAGAATCCCAGAAAATGAAGCTGCATTCACAATTGGTGTTGCTTAGTTCTTGCGCTTTCAAACTTAGAAACTGGATGGATCAAATGATTCAAACTATCAATCTAATTATTTTTTCTGTGTCTTCTGGAGGTACTATTGGACATATAATATGCTTGAGCAACGGATTCTGTGTATTTCACCAGTTTTGGCATTGAGTCTATCATGGCGTTTTCTTCAACGTGTTCGTATTTTAAAATAGACTATAATACACACTTTCCTTCTTGTTGTTTTGGCAAGATCGTTCCTCATTTGAGGCATTTTTATACTTTAGAAAACCGGAAAAACTTATGGAAGTATGTTTTACAAATATATCATTAGTAATACTGGGGTTGACATTCGCCCCACAAATGATTGAAGAACCCCGTTACTACCTTATTTCTAGCGAATATGATAAGAATTCGAAAAATATTTCTTTACTTGCGGAGAGTGAGACTTATTTGTAACCTGAGCACCATCCGAAAATCATCACAGAGATGGCCGTAAACTAATGTTCTATATTATTGACGACTTTTCGTGCACTCATACATATTCGTGAGTTAACTACAGATCAGTAGAGTAGCGTATATTCCTATCGCATGCCGTGTAGCACTCTTTTAATGTAATGCTCTCTGGAAATAAGATTTTTCTGCTCTAAAACACACTCTGAAGCTCGATCGTATTTTGGTAATTAATGGTCACGTACTGCACAATTCTTATTGGTTCAGCTATAAAATCTCTCAGGTAAAAAAACATTGAATTCTACATTCACTCTTTCCGACTATTTCAGCAACCTATTCGGCCAGTCGCTACTCCTTCCGTTAAAACCACTGGAAGTTATGATCCGAAGAAGACTACTGATCCATCGGTGTCTCCAACGAAAGAGCAGACAAAAATTGGTGATCTCGGACCTTCAACCTCTACTCCTGCATCTCAAGAGTTTGTCACCCCGACGGCACCAATCTATGGTCTTGTCTACTATGGTGAGGGGGTATGTATATTTCTGATGCTCTACGGGGAGGGAAGGGTTCTTAACTAATGCATATAACTGGGAGTTCCTTGCTTGGATAACTGACTCGATTGGCTAGTCTGATTATTTGTTTCCAGTTTTTAAATAAGTACATATTTTTTTATCAGTACGTGGGTATTTTCCGTAGTCACATTGATGGAAAGTATCATCTTGTAATATGCATATGTAAGTTTATATAAGCCACCAAGAACGTTGCTACTGAGGCTAATGTAACAAT
Source organism: Hymenolepis diminuta (assembly GCA_900708905.1). NCBI lineage: Eukaryota > Metazoa > Platyhelminthes > Cestoda > Cyclophyllidea > Hymenolepididae > Hymenolepis > Hymenolepis diminuta. The sequence goes on along the minus strand of CAADRB010000013.1, from coordinate 1,458,953 downwards.
CACTGGGGTCACACCTGCCTGAACGCGCGGAGAGGGGAAAGCAAAGGGAAAATAGTGGCCATTTGGTAGATTAGATGATTGGCTTATCATCTTGTCCCCTGTTAAGTCAGAGGATTATGGCATTTGTGGTAACAAGGTCGTTTCCTCCTTCCTTTTGTACTCTATTCATATTGTTTCTTTTTTTTGTATTTTCGGGATTCAGGTGGGTGAGGAATAAGGAACAAAGGTAATAGATGGCAGTGTAGGAGTCGGTGTATGGAAAAACGTGTCTGCGCGTGTGTGCGTGTGTATGGAATTACAAATGTACTTTATATGAGTCACTTGGGTAAAGACGCGGGTGAGGACATGAGTGCAGGTGCACTTTTAATGAAACGGGACGTGTTTAGATACGACAGATAGGGGTTTTGCGTCGTAGGGACATAAAGAGGTCACTGCGCCCTAGTGGATGAAAAACAGAAGAATGCGAATAAAGAGTAATTTTCGTAATACATAGAGGGTCATCCTTCGCTATCTATCATATGTAGACATAATGTTATTTCACTATCATTTATAAGATGTTCCTTAATAAAGACTCATTCAGACCAGCCTTCCAGTGCACATTCATTTGAAATATATTGTTCTGGTACTTTTTAGTTTAGATCATTTCAAGTCGACCTAACTTAGTCCCGACTTATAAAAATATATGCTTACTAATTTTATTTTTATAACAAATAATTAATACTCTTACTTTCAAACATGCCTTATAAAGCTCTGTCTGTTCTAATTACGCTAATTAGCCAGTAAAATTGTGTCAGCTTCTATTCGAGTTTGTAATTTTCGAGGAATTCGTGTGTTACATGTTACCCGATTGTGTTCCGAGAAGACTTCGAATTTTTTCCCCTCGTATTTACGAATATGTACAAGCCTTTTGTCGAGGTAGTTAAATGATGATTTTTTATGCTCTAAGTGCTTTTATTGCTTGCCGACAAATGTTAGCGTAGATCTATTTTCAGTTGCTGAGTTTTATAGATAAAAAAATTGTTCGTGCATCAGCCATCCTTTATTGATCGCAGAAAATCATAAATTCCCAAAATCCATGTAGATATAATTTGGGAAAACACCATGAAATTCGAAAAACAGCTGTTTAGGGGCAAGGATGGTGATGGATCATTACGGATCTACGTTTATTTCGATACAGAAGCTGTTATGCAAAATTCAAGGTCATTCTTTCAATTTAAACTATGAAGGAAACATACTCTGCCTGAGTTCTTTTGTGTTTCTTTGTTTAAAAATAAGGACTTTCCCTTCAGTTATTCTAAGTATTAACTTACTGTCATATTTAATCTTCAATCCTCATATACTCGAGGTCAATTTTATGCAAAGTAACATTTGAGTATATCACATCGATTTTTTATTTTCATATTTACTAACTTTTCCTTTAAATTTTTAGTGATATCATATTATTAGTGCATTGCATCATTAAGAAGTAGGAACAGTTATATATTTCGCATACATTTTCTCGGCTGGTGATCTCAAAGACCATCCAAAGCATAGGTAATTCTTCTGATTGGTCCACCATGATATTGGACTCAGCTGTACAAATGGAAATTGGAGTATCAAGAACCGAATAAATCTGCCTTTCAAAGTTATAAAAAACCAGCCAAATTGATTAACTCTGTCTATTTTCTTCATATGATGTTCAGGTTTTCCTACGCGATGGAATAGGAACTTCAGATAAAACCTGTTGTCACGGTCCTAGTCTCTAACCCAGGCTCTATCAGCCGATTTGTAAAGTTGAAGAAATGAATTTAAACCTTGGACGTTTTAAATTTTTCCTTATCTGTCGAAGTTGTACCTTCGAATTCTAACCTATTTAAATCCTACAGAGGTCCAATCAAGATGTCCCTGTTCCAGCATTAGATATTAGGCACTCATATTTTGACGTTTTGGAGGGTGTGACTTGTGTTATTTGGAGATTAAAGTGTCTAGGATCTTTTCCTTCCTTCCCAGTATTTCCCTGTGTATCCTTTAGTTTTCCTTGATGTATAGATGGATTAGGTTTTGCATATCGCCGCTTATTTCTATTATAGCAATAACCGGCCCAGGTGGCTGACAAATACAACTAGGCTGATAAATCAGCATAATTGACACCGCATAAAAATATGCCTGTGGTTAACCGAAAGCTTTGGAAATAATCGAGAAATTAATCGGCGTACGAGCAAACTCGCTATAGGCGACACTTTGAAGCATGTTCAATCAAGGTCTTCACCAATAATATCAAATCAATGGGGAATAGTAGGAAATTTTACTAGGGAATCGCAATTTCAAAATATCTTAAATACCTTGTTTGCGTGGTCGATTACTTCCAGAGAGGCCATTCTGGAAGTACATTTGGGGCACTATGGTGCAAATGCTTGCGCAAGCTATCTGTCTGCAAGATATGACATGTCTCGCATAACGTACTTACCTCCCACTTGTCACCCACGAGGATGTAATTCCTTCGTACTCTCTGAATACTCTCTCTTCACTCAAAAGTGCATTTCCCCTCTATATAAACTACCTTGAAAATATACACCCTACCCACTGTCTGCTGTGACTACATTCACTACATACATGCCCTCTTCCTTTTGTAGTTCTTGGTCCTCCCTCAATAAACTCTCCTCTTGTATTTCGCTATCCTGATCTCGCAGCGAAGGTTAGTAGAAAATAGAAGGTAGAATACCTAAAGTAAAATCTGATGCGCTATCTGCTAATCCGTTCTTCTAAAAATGCATAATATTAAAATTAGTATTAACTCCGAGTGGTTTATTTCTCATTGATGAATCACTGTCGTCACATTTTATTGTCATGGGCTTTTCTGCTATACTAATCACTATTTCCTCTTCAGGAGGATATGGCGTATGTCATATTGACTGTCAAATTAAAACTTTGAAATTGTTATGTACAATTGTTATTAGATATATTTTACATGCAGCTCTAACTCCTCGTTTCAAACTTCATTATTCTTACAAGTTAAGGGGCTAGACAATTTCTTCTTACAAATATTAGAAGACCAAGAGTTGAGTAAGGTGCAGAGGGTCTATTGGCAATCATCATGGCTTTTACTAGAAAGAATTGCTTAGAAAAAGATGATGAAAGAGATAAATTGATGCGGATTAGAACCTATATATCGATCAATATATGATGTGGCCATAAATAGGAAATAGATGTTGATTGCCGTGCATATTCTGCTCTCTGTGATAGTTTCGACAATAACCTTTTGACAAGGTTCCACACACACACACACCTAATTTACAAAATCCATAATTAATGAACATTTCTAACCAATAGCGAATGTATTCTTTGAAGTTATTGATTTCTTACTCCCAAATAAGATCTTTAATTGAATAGTTATAAACTTCTGTCGTTTAATCTTTAGCGTAGATAATCATAATCCAATGAACGTTTTTTGCATAATTTCAGAAAAATACAAAACGCAAGTACGCCGTCGCCCGACATTTGGATATGGTAGGTCCGCCAAAGGGCTCCGCATCTGATCCGTCTCTTACGAGTTTGACAAATCATGGCGAAACCAACCCATCCGCCGAATCCCCTACTAAAATTGCCGAGGCTGTTGTGGCCGCTGCTGCTCCCCATATTCGTTCGGAGACTTCTCGATCACTTCCAGAACGTCCAGCCACTTCCTTGGATGCTTTGCGTCTTTTCAATCAAAATCAGGCCCGACGCTATAGGGAGAGGTTGACAGCTGCGAGAAGGCAGAAGGCAATTGCGAGAACGCAAACTCACAAAGTGGTACCAGCATATAAAGTCCTTTCTCATGATGAAGAAAAGGAGCACACTCCAATTGTGGTAGGCTTTCTATCTCGATTTTCTTTAAAATCAATTTGTGTTCTTTGAGTGAGGTGTGATATATGGGCATGGAATGTTATGCAAGTAGAAATGCTAATCAATTTCCGTTTACCAGTTAAAAATTAGTACTTTCCGCTGCTTCCTGGAACCATGGGGTGGTTAGCTTCTAAATATAGTCAATAGGAGTTTTATAAACCGGTAAAAGCTAATGTTCAAAATTTTCAATAAAGATTTGAAGCGATAATTGTTATTAAGTGACAAAATCTGCCTAATTTTCTAAACATCTTCAAAGGTACAATTGATCTCATGTTTCGTTTACATTCGGTTTAAATGTTGTTAGCGATTTGCACTTAATTTACTATTATTACTGTAGTATTTTGAAAAAAAAATAGAATTTCACTCACTATATTTTTATTAGAATAAACAGTACTAAATTGTAACACTAAAAATACGTGGCCGATCTGTCTGTGGGTTAAATGATTTAGAAATCTGCTTTTGCGTTTGTTTGAATGAATTATGTTATTCAATTTGCCTTCATAGCAGAAATGCAGTTTCATTAAGCTTCTTTTAACAGCGTTTATCACTGCAAATTTGGAAATTGAAGGTTTCCCTTTTGTGAAAATGTCCTATTCTAACAACTGCAAATTCACATCCAATGGAAGAAAGTTTTAGTCCTGTATCTTGATATTTCACAGAGAATCTACGTTTTCAGTACAAATACTATATATAAATTAATATATCTATTGAATTTCCCTCTTGTGTCATATAAATTGGAACCAGTTTCTTGAAATATATAATGTAAATATTCTTCTGAATGGGAATTTTTTCTTCCTTCAAAGCTTGCTAAGTCCCAGCCTAGTCTAACGTTCTTCAACATCTGGAGCCAGGAAAGTCTAGGGTACCTGGACACAGACCATTATTCATGATCAAGCAAAAGACGTTCAACACGGCAAAAGATTTGTAATTTTGTCCTGAAAATTGGTTAACGGTTAAGTCCACTAACGATGAAGTAGAAAATATTCGGGTTATTGAAAGTCACATTTCATTTGCTTTTTTTCCCCAATTTGTGTCATATCCATTTAATAGTTAGTTCTCTATACTTCAAAATTCATGTAATACTCAGGAAATTTTTGTCCACAACGTCCGGTGTTTATTTTTTGATTAATTAATTAGAATGGTCGGTTCTGTCACTTAAATTTATTCCTTTTTCTTTTGAAGGTCGAGAGAACAGAATGATCTTTTCCATATAAATGTAACATTATCAGTGCTGCATCTTCCCGTACAATATAAATATCTTGTTACATATCTGGGGTAGTCATTTGAAGTAGTCATTGATATAAAGGGAAGATGAATATTGATACATCTAATCAATGCCCACTATGGTCTGCATTATGTTTATGGGGCTTTGTTCACCGTTTTTTTATAGATCCCAAATGATGTCTCCATCTAAGGAGAGAGGATGAAATAGCCATTAAAGCATAGTGTACAAAAACTTTAAATGATACTACAAATTAAGATGACATTTTTCTTTTAGGTAAAGAAAAGGTTATAAGTTAAGGACTATTTTATTGCATTTGGTACGCCTAAATGCAAAATGCATTTGCGCTTATTGCTTTTCGGTACTTTCGTTGAGTCATGTTAATTAAAACTTCGAGCTGGACAAGCTGGTGCAAATATATCCACACTAAATTTAAGTTAACATTGGATACACTTACTCGCGATTTGATTTTAGTATGAGCCACAAGCACGTTAGAAATAGACTTGCAACCTTCCTGGTCCAAAAGAAATCACGCATACCTACACACAAGATAGACAATCACGGGGAAGCTGTCCATTGGCTAGATCAGGACATTTACTTAGTATCTTGGGGCTCGCTTGGAATGGGGAGTTTGGCTGTCAAGGCACAGTGACCTCTTCCTCTCACCATTTGTTATCCAAGTTCTTACTTCGATCTTTCATGGATCGTACAGACACCTTTATGCCCTTTAATACTGACTTGCCTTATCTCTATAATGTGCCTCAATAAAGGTCTATTTAGATTGCACTTGCTACACTTCGATTAAGCAAATAAGCTGATTAAAAGGGCTACCTATGTTAGGCATTCTGTTTCTTACTAAGTAGGATAATTTGGGATGGGCTTTGTGAATATTCCTTGATTTGCAAATCTTATTTATTGTTCGATCATAAGGAAAGGCATTTTTATCAAAGGTCAGTCTTATATATTAACCTTATTGTTGTTTATATCTGCTGGTGGATTTTGTTTTCTAAATATAGTCTTTTTAACTTTCTTCGTTCGAAAAATAATCCATATTTTGATTTGTACGAGAAGATGTATGGCTGAAAATGGCGGTAAGGAGGGAGATAGATTTAACGATTTCGGTCCGAAAGATAATGAAGACCTCTTTATTTCTTGGTTCCAAAACGTTTGTTTCAATGCTAGTCAGATTTTTCCCATTCCTCAGTTTTTCAGATTATCCGGAGTAGTTCACAGAATTTTACTTGATAGCTTCTGTGTTAATGACAGCTCATTTTTGTAATATTAGACAGCAATTATCTGGATGCGTTGACGTCGGCTCTACTTCGTTGCTGCTTTCAAGTTTTTGAAATGTTAAAAAATCGACCTTCCGTCTATTCTATCTTTTAGAAAACATTGATTTTAGAATCCCACCCCCTCTTCTGGGCATAAGAATAAATTAGTCTGAAAAATTTAATTTAAACCGATATATTTAACCGGTTGGCTCATTTGAAGCTAGTGTGTGAATATGCTAAATAATCTGAAGTTCTTCCCGAAATTTTGCATTAAGTTCTTGGTTGTCCTCAATAAATTGTCAATCTTAAAACGTTGTGTCTTTAGACTCCGCCCAGGTAGAGTTTAGATTAGAGTTTCTTGTTCATTGCACTCTGGTTATTGGGATATTATGAATAATTCTCAGCGGTTTTTGATTATTACCGATGGCAAGTAATAAAATTCGTCATTTTAACCGTAGGGAATTATCTTTGCATTTGAACCAATCGAATGATAAAAATGAGGGCTAGGTGGATGATGGGGCAAAAGTGGGGAGTAAACCGCACGTCCTATTAGTCATCAGGAATTTCCTATTTTACTTACTTAACCTAAAATTTCAGCATCTAACTCCAATGTTCCCAAGGAATGGTTAATATCTCTGGTTGTTCAGATCTAGTTAATTAACAGTGAGGATTGAAGTGTTTTGTCATGCCATCTCAGTACATAATGATTAAGACGTTCGAATATGCGAAGCTCATTGTTAAATATTACTGCTTTGATTGATGCTTCCTTGATTATTTGTAGAAGTGCGTCCGTTGTGGTCGGTATGAGAACTCTGTAATTTCAATTGGCAGAAATTCTTTCAACCTACCGGGAATTCCTTAACTCACAGGGGTATTTTTGTTCTACAGTTGGCATTTCCCTATTAGTTTACGAGAACTTTGCATCATCTTTTTTTACTTTTGCTTGTGATGTTTAAGTAAAAAAATGTGAAAATTAAACAAACAAATCTCTTGGTGACAATTCTGTCATTGAGTTGTTTTCGCTCTTGTCTTGTGTCTTGAAAATAGTATATTATCTTCCATTTCCTCACGTTAAGTACAGTTTAATTAAAAATAACAATTATTTATTTTTAACCTACTGTACTTTAGGTTACAATGTTGCGGATAGGGAACTTTGATATTCCGATGTGTTATGACATTTCAACCACCCTAGTCTTATAAATGGTTTCAAGCATGCGACAATTGGAAGCTTGGAGCCAATGCTTTTGTTTAAGTGGAATAATGATTCTGTCGATATTGCGGAAGTATTGCCTTCTTTTCTGGGAATATTTGCATGCGATTGATTTTGTTACTTTTCATTGTTCATTTGTGAATTCCAACTTTTGTGTGGACGGATATTAACTTCGTTTGGCAACGATAGATCAGTTAAAACAAAACTTCCTTGGCGTTTTGATCGACTTGTTTTAACTTTCTATACGTCATCCTTTTAATTTTCTTTGATGCCTGGTGACCAGATTGAAGTTAAAGAGAGTTTCCTAGCAGCGTAAAGGCGAAGTATCCTTTTCTGAAGTTTGGCCATGGACTTTTCCAGAGCAAACTCTTCAAATTTCATAATTCTACTGGAGCGTGATCGTAAGATTAACCTTTTTTAAGGCTTGAGTTGCTATCTATATGTTAAATTAACAAGAATTTTGTTTGACCAGTCGAACTGTCAGAAATTTGTCATTGTGGCAAAAGGATGTGCTGGTTGTTACCTATTGCCTAATTGATGTCTATCCGTTTACGAGGACTTGATACATAATACTTGCATGCATTTTCTTTCATCTTTCCCGTTTATTTGCGTAATAATTTTGACATTTAAGAAAAAATATGGAAATTGTAACAAATAACAAACTCATCAGGGTGTTTTTCAATGTCTTAGACATTTTAAAAATAAAACATTTTTTGTTTTCTCGTCTTAAAGGGGCTTTAACAGGATTTCTGCCTTTGGCGGACTTAACTTAAAAACATCTCGTCACGAAAAGTATTCCTTTCCATTATCAAAATGATCATTTCTTTTTAATTTTAACTGCACATAGTTCTACAAACGGTTAAATTTGGCAAAAAGGCACATTGATAGATATGTGTTATGAATCCTTCAAGCCTCTACTGAAGTCAGTTTGAACTCAAATTCTACACAGTATTTTTCAACACTGCCATCTTTTTCTAGACAGAATTGAATGTCAAATCATTCGTTCAAAAGTATGTAGGGTGTCAAGAGCGAAAACACCTCCAACATCTTTTAAATAATTCGTTTATTCAAGAAATATTTTGATTTTTCAATCTTTTTCTTGTGGTAAGAATGGAAATTCTCCTGATCTAAATTGGTTGGAGAGTGTAAAATGACGATCTTGGTGGACGATTTAGGAGTACTGGGGAGAGACGAAAGTAAAACAATCTTCCTTATGTCCCTTTAGGTGACATTTTTGATTCGTCTGCAATCAAATAAACAGGATTTCGGCACTGATGTTGCTCCGAAGTAAGACGTGTTTGAACGAATTCAGATATGGGATATTTCATGGAGTGCATGAGATTCGTTACATTTACATCATTCCTAACTTACCAGAGTCGCAATAGTAAATAATTTGTGCTCGCCATTCGTCATAAATTATTAACCCACAAGGCCAGAACTCGATGATAATATGACTTTAAACAAACTTCCATAATTTATTCAAAATTAAGCAAAAAACGGCCTTGCAATTTAGCACATTTTAACAAATATGCAAATTTTATGAATAATTGCAAATAAATTGTCAGGTTAATTTTTTTGGATAAAAAGAATAATTTTTATCCAACACAGTTTTAGTGCTTTCGCCCTGTAATTAGAGGACTTATTTTAATCGTCCCTAGCCGACTTCGCCTATGATACTTTGACTCCATTTTCTACTTCTTGACCCCCTCCCACCGTTTCACACCTTGACTTTTTCTATCACAGCTACTTCGGAGTCTGTGTAAGGATGTCTCGAATGTCTACTATTTTCTATATAATGCGGTGATCGTGCGTTGTAATCGTCGGTTGTTTTTCATCGACATATCAATAGATGCTCGAATGCCTCATATTTTTATGAACTTTGTCCGCTGTTGAAGGATGGGGATTTTATCAAATTGTAATTTCACAGCTGGTAACTAAATCTAATGCAGCATGTGTAGTCATGGTGAATTTTGAGGACAATGCTGTGGGAGTGCAAATTTTTCCCATGGAAATTTAATTGGGAAGGTACTGTGAAATCTGGAACTACCCACCAATAGGTTTCTTTTCCCTTTGAATATCAAGGATTAAACTGATGTCTTCTTCCTACAGCGATTCTTAGTAATAATTATTTCTATGTAAGTATCGGAGAAAAGTATTTTCCAAAGATTTAAATATCTGACGAGGTTGGTTTTCATAAATCTGACATACCACTAGTTGATACAAATGGCCAAAGCATTAAGAAAACATATCCACTTGTCGGAGGAGTAATAAGATAGTCGAAACTTGTAGGTACGCACCTCTTGAATAATGTAATTAGCGTTGTCAGGGGAAAGATAGCACGTCTAAGCGGTTCCAGATTGTCATTTCTCTGCCGAATACCATTATTGAAAATTCTTCCTTAGAATTATATTAAAAAAGCTTAAACTACTGAGAACCCTCTATTGTCTATTATAATTTATATGGAATAATTCACAAATGCTCGGTCCATTTATTTAATTGTTCGACTTTCAGAAGTCGGCTTTTTGGCGGCTATTTTTGCGCAAAGATGTGGTGCGATTTCTAGAAATGTGTTTAATTTGCGCAGAAAGGAATAACTGTGACACATTTTGCAGTTCTAAGATATATGGATGCGGATTAACTCTAAATATCCACATTAGATGCCAAAATCGTTAGATATAGTTGGAAAATTATGTACTATTACTTTTGTAGAGACTTGATGCACCTCCTTAGGCCATGTGTGATCGTGCAGCGGATCGCCTGTATCGCTGGTCCCTTTTCCTATTTTCTTCCTATTTCACCTTCGTCAGTGTTATAATTTTAAAGCGTTCTAATTTCGGCTTAACTTATTCATTCATATCATCGCTTGCCAAGTGTTGCTGGGGTTTACTTGTCGATATACCTTCGCAAATGCTGTCTAGTGTTCCCTTCCTTCTTTGAGATACGTGATCATGTATCTACTCATATACTGTCTTTGTTTTGGCCGTTCGGTTCTCGGACTTTGTTTGCGAGAAATTGTGTTAGGGTGTTTCTGTACGCCAATTATTCGTATGCTTCCCCCTCAATTCCCAATCTTCATTTTCAAATGAAAGCCTCCCTGACGCCTCAGTCAATAGTGATTGCCACAATTTTAAATGTTAGAATGGTATTAGCTCAACCAGACTTCTTTAATTAAAAGTACTTAACTGAATTCACCTCCTAACGGACTTCATTAAATTTTATTGTATTTGATTTACATTCTTTTAGTTTGAGCATCAGTTGCATCTATTCAAATTACTGATTCTAAGCAAGAGAATTTTGTATTCTGATACTTTTTTTCCATGCTTCCCTTCTGTGGATCGGATAGTATTAATTAATTTGACCCATTTCGTAAGAGACAAAGCCAAAATGCCATTCCTCACATTTCATGCTATCTTTCAGATTGAAAAGTTGTAATAAAGTGGAGAAAATACTATTTTGTAAAATCTTTAAACTGAATGGGGAAAAAGTATTAATTTTTTTGTGAAAAATTTTCAAAACCACGCCATCTTTAGTGAACCACAGGTATATAACCTTTCTTTCCCTATAGGCTTTCTTTAACTTCAAAGCGTTATGATTTATTTTTTAAATAGAAGGGATTCAATTTTAATTGTATATTTCATTTTTTCCTCATCACATAGTCAAATCAAGATCTGAGTCTTCCTTCCCTCATTGGCAGTTGTTCGAACACATCTGGAAATGAATCTCTTACGTTCCTACTCAATGCTTTCATGGCGAATACTCCACAGAGTCTTGAACAGATCCCGCATGATCAGAATCAGGACCACCAACAACAGCCAGAGTACCATCAAGAGCAAAATCGACAGCAAAATATAGATCAAAAGCCCATTGTTATTCCCTCAGAATTCTATCAGCACACTCAAGCGAGCATAATGCAGCCTCAAGACGAGTCTAATTCATCTCTTTCAACTTTTATCCGTAATCTGACGGCGGGAGCCCAGGTCTTCACAACTGATACGCCGGTTGAGATAGTAAACTTGGATGATTCCATGCAACGTAAGTTTTTTGATCTATTATTCGGCGTATTTCCCTCTTCTCTGTTATATCACTTTCCAGAGAAAATTTGCCAAGAGATGATGCGACCACCGGGCAACTCCTCAATGGAAGCTCCAATGCATCAGGTGTACAATGTGATTCCGAATCTCGAGTCGAATACCCCTTCTACCTCCAATAATGTGTCTCCTCCTGTAGCTTCCACCACAAGTAATCCTCTCATATCTCCTCAAATCCACGGTGATGACACTTTAGAGTACCTCCAAAATCAGGTGAGCCATCAGGATCTACTTTACTGTGTAACTATTAATGCTAAGGTTATTAGGTATTTACTCAGCTTGCGTCTTCTTGTTAATCAAATGCTTTGAATTCAAAGCGATTGCTAATTGTCAATGCTTAAAGCATTTACATACAGTATTAGCAACCTGTCAGTCTGAGTAGTGAGGACAGTTATTCTCTTCAATAATTCGACATCTGTAGTAATATAAACTCACGTCGTCTGCAGAATCTTTCTCAAGCACATATACACTGCATTGTCTTTCAACCTTCTTAAATATCGATTTAAGCTTGCTTATTGGGTCATGGTAACCATGGTAAAATGCATTTTATGACTTGTCTAGGGACATGGGTTTAAGACTTATCAGAGTACTAACTAAATGGAGGATGTTTGTACGTGTATTATTTGTCAAAGTTTTGGTGTCATTCCTATTCAGTTTACGTGGTTTTAACATCGTCTCACGCTTCGTTTCCGAATGTTGAAAATGGATGCCAGCGCAGTGGACTATCAATGATCAATAAGTTAGATTACTCAAATTCATCTTCTTGAATATTTTTCTAACATAGAAACGTCATATTAGCTCTAGCAGAATGTAAGATTCCTGTCTGTCATGTATTTCTGGGAAAAATATATCGTGAGAAAGTACTTGGATTCTCATGAATGATACTGAATACATACCTATCCTATTCCCGCAGTCATGGCCTTTTTAAAATCCGTCTTCAACAAGTTTTCTTTTCTCGTTCAATCTGTCAGTGTTTGCATTAGTTTTCTGGAGCCTTGCTGCCTTGCCACAATTGGAGGAGAGACTGAAGCTGTTCAAAAGTCATCGTCAACTGACTGATGAAAGATTGTTGTAGAAGATTCTTCAACTGCTTTGAAGACATTATTGACGACTGTTGTGAGTTCGCAGATGACTGTGCCGCCACTTTTATAACTGCTCAGTTACCCTTTATAAAGCTTCACAGTACTCATGCCCCAGGAAGAAGACCTTTAGCCCAAACAACGTTTTTTTATTAACGAAATTAATAAGCTTGTATAAGATTGGGTGTTTGGTTAGCCAATAGTTGCTATGACGATTTCTCCTCAGGTGGTCTTATGTGTCTAGATGTGAGCGTGGGAATACAATATTCGGTAATCCCGGTGCACGAGGGATAAAGCTCACGAGTTTCTCTCGAGTTTACAGAAGATGTTTGATTAGCCTCCTTTGCATGTTCGTGGAAGGCCGAAAAGGATGTAGAACGCTGGGTTGTATCGATAAGTAACCGCGTGTAATCTCCAAGGTCATTCCAGATATCTTTTTATTTTAACTACCATGATCAAAATAATCTTTTATTGGGACACACCAGGGGATGGGCTGATGGCTTTAGTAATCCATTAAACTGTGTTTGCGCGAATGATTTTACGTATTTATTATTGTATATGGGGATAATTTATGGGCTTGTGGGTTTATGGTCACTCGACTATGCTCTCTCCTTTGTACCAATAACTAGTTAGCCAGGTGACAGTAACTGTTATTATCTCACCATCTCTCTCATTCTCTCATTTTATGTTATTCCCTCCTTACCTGATGCAGTGGAGAGCAACTTGCTGCTTCTGTATTCTTTCCTACTATTAACTCGAGTGCCCATTGAAACATAAATTAGCTGTAATTCTAAATAAAGCTATTTTTATAATCTGAATGGGTTGGACTAGTGTGATACAATGACTCTTTCCAAGAGTTGTGGTGGACCAGTGGTATACTGGATATCAGAATGATGGATAATAACTAATGGTATTGTTGTGTATGTACAAAATTGTTTATATAGGGATACAGTGTGGGAACAAAAGAATCAACGTGCATATTGAGACATGGGGACAGTGGGTTTCCCAACGCGTTATGAAAAGATAACCCTGAATCGATAGACTAAGTGTTTGGTTGCGCCTTAACAACAGTGGTACTCAGCGTCGAGCTGTTGAGAAGTCATCTTAGATCGCTAGACAGATGGTTTGACTACATCGATACTTCCAATGACATGTGTAACATCAGCTCATATCGGCGGACGGGCGGACTTGGCTAGACTTGAGAAAATTCGTTAATATATTGAAAAAGGGAGAAATTTTATTAGGGAAAAAATTAACTAACTTAAAAATTAGGGAGCAACTTCACATATTTCCCTACCTCGGGTTTAAATTCAGGCACCCTTCAGGAAACTTTATTGCGCATTATTTATTGTTTTTGTCCAGGACGGTAAGATGACTGCTCCGTTTTGTTATGGCTAGCTTTTTTATTCAGGCTTCGCTATAACTTTCTGCAAATATTTGAAGATCGAATACTAGAATGCCAGCTGAAAAAAGAGCTTCGAATACTCTCTATGTGAATGCTAATTGTGGGAAGTGGTGTAGCTTCCAGAATTGCATTAATTTGAAAGACGAGAGTAGATGTTGGAGATTTTGACATTGAAATGTAAAGATTTATCAGGAGCTTGATTTGTGCCTTGTGGTTCTATCCTGAAGACACTCATATGTATTGAGATATGTGGGACTGCCGCATTCTTTTGCCGCTATGCTATGTAGACAGTTGGACTAAAGGAGTGCATTTTTCAGTTATGTTTTATCGTATTTTATGGTTCTAATTTCATTAATCACATTTCAAAACCAGTTATTAATCGTTTGAAACCAAATCAAATCTTGCAACTTGAGTTGAAAGTGTTTTCAGAGGGTCCTGGTTATTTATGTTAGCTGGTACGAATAAAGTCAGATTACTGTATTATTAATTCCTTTAATATTCACCTGAGTGATCCTGAAACATAAGCGGTATACATAGATTCATGATACTCAAAAAGTTTTGACTTCCCTATCATGCTGTGGTGGTACACATAGAAACCCCGATTCTGGCCTTTTGGAAACTTGTCTTTTAGACTGTGACCTGATTGATTGATGGACTCCTATATATCTCAAACGATTTCAGTTATGACAACACGCTAAAATGTGATCTAGATTAGACGCTTACCCATCATGTCACTCTTGCATGGTGAACCAAAGATGTGATTTCTGGTTTTTCTGGAATAGTATAAATAAGTTGGGGAATGGACTTTTCCATTCGTTGAAATCTGATTCTATCGGTGTAAGTAAGAAGGTCGCTCTTGTCCAATGGATAACGATGAGATAAGGAGAACATGTTTTGACTGGATTTAGTCAGTCTCTATTTTTGAAATAATACGTTATTAATTTGTCGTGTCTGTAACGTATTGGGGACTACTTACAAAGAACCAAAAGATTTTAAAGAGAATGTAACTCAACTAGTCCGTATTGTTTTATATTGTGCAGAGAAGCTAGACGTACTCGTTAACGGGATGGGCAGTCATTTATGCTCGCTACCGTGTCTCTAAGGTAATTTATCACGAGGCCAGTCACAATATCATAAAGCCTATGGGAATGGTGGGCGTTTAGAAGAAATAGAAGCTAAAGTATCTGATTCTCCCTTTGCTTTTCTTCAGGCTATACGATAGCAGGATAATAGAGAGAAAACCGCCAGCTAAACAGCTGCACTGAGAGCAGAGATAAAACTCAAAATGTGGGGAGAGAGGTGAGAATGATTTGAGTGAATGCGAAAGTGTGGAACGGAAAAACGGATATGGTGCGTATGTACATGTATGTTTATACAGGTGGAAAGGCACTCATAAATAAAACGGCGGAAGTTGGAGGCATAAAAATGGAGGTTCGGCGCGTGGGTCTTATTGCGCCTTGGGTAGTGGGTCTGAGGTTAATCGATTACGGATTTGCAGCTGAGTCTTGGTAACATTGATGTTTTCCAATGGACTCTGGAAATGTGCACCTAAATCGGTGGATTTAGTTCGTCAATACCCCTATGCACTTGAGCGTAGAGAGGAAAATTTAATCGGCGAAAAATATATTTAATTTCGGGAATAAGGGGATCTACATAAGCGCATGAGAAAGAGTATGGGAAAGGGGCAAGGTATATATGAGCAAAGACAGAATCGTAGATATACAATAGTGCTTGCTACCATTACATTGAACTCTTCCATTCGAAAGGGCAGGAAAATGTAGTATTCTTATGAGCTTTTAAAAGAGAGTTAATCGCTTGAATTAGTAGCTATTCGATTTCCTACGCCCTAGAATATTTTCGACCGCATGCACGTTAGTTAAGCATAATTAAATCGGCGTTTTTCTTATCTTCTCTCTCCATCTGCAACATACGAAAGTACATCATCACCATGGGCGTTATTTTTAAGTCAGTTGCAAAACATGGTAGTGGAATAAATTTCTATAGGGTGTTACTAGTTTCGATATGCGATATAATCTCTCTTGTCAACTGCCGATCAAAATGGTCGGCAAAATGCGAATGATACTTTTACATAAATTACCAACTTTGAGCGATTCCTCTTTTAAATTAGCGGTCAAAAATAACAAGTGAGGAAGAAATATTTTTAAACCTCCCAAAAAATTATCTTCGCTGACTGATCATACAGGTTGAATCTCACTTAAATATCTTGCTAACGGGAAACTTTATTCGCTTTTCATTTTGTGCTGATTTAAATATAAGTACTATATTCCTCTACTTGTTTTTTTGATTTCGGTTTCGCCTCTATCTACGCATTCTCAATTCCCCTAGTTCGAATTTACTTGTGTCTAATACCATTACTAGGTATAAATTGTAAAGCTTTCCTTCCCTCCCCTCACTACTTCTCAGCCCAATTAAAAAGCTTCATTACGTTGTTGTTTGACGTTTCTCTGTCTGGTGTGTCTCATAACGTTACGCTTGAATATCAATCATCTTTCCTACTGTACCGAACTGGGTGTTTTTTAATAGCCACCCGATGTAATCTTCAATTAATTATGTAAATTTGAAGCAATTACCAGAATATATAAATTAGTATTGAAATTCGGGGGTAATTGATGTCCTCATGTTTTAGATTATGAGATGTTTGAAGTCCTTCATCTTAATTTGATTTATATCTCAGACATGGTACATTATACTTTGGTAAGTATTTAAGGATTTACAATGTGTTCATATCGGTAGAAGGAATAGAAGTGCACGCATCATATCGTTACTTATTATTGTAAATGATTATCAAATGTAAATTGCAGAATCGAAACTTGGGTTTTTTGAGAAGTCAATCGTTAGTGTGGCTGGAACGAGTTTTACTACGATCGTACGAAGACATTTGTGCTCTCACTACCTTTGTTCGCGTTTTGGCAGCTCGACTAGGGTTTCTACTCAAATGAAACGATTGCGCTTTCGAAACTGAATCAGGTTCTAATCAGGCATCACTACAGATTTGAACTATTTAGTCCAGTCGAACACATCAAATTTTGGCTGATAAAGCACAACATATATCCGGCAGATTGAATTTCCAGTGTTTGAGGATTAACTAACTGTAAAGCCACCTGCCGGCTTATCTTCTGTATGCTATTGAAGATTGTGGGAAGTTTCGTTTAAGCGAATTTCCGGCTATATTTTGGCTCTTTGAAATTGAATTCCTCAGATGAACTTGTACAAGTGTCCTTCTTACAAAGAATTCTATCTTCACACTTGTTTATTTTTTAGCCACAACCACTCCGCAATATGTCTGGGATCTTTATGAATCGGGAGACCTAACTAACATACTAACGATTCCAGAAGAGCAGAGTACCGAATAATTGGGCGAACAGATTTCTTGGCATTATCTGTCTTTCTTATTATTGTTAATATATGTGTTTATTTATATATGCAATGAACTTGAACTCTTTCTGTATATTATATTAACAGCTTTTTTAATAAAATTCTGTCATTGACGTACCTTTGTCTTTTCATTGATTTCTGATTATCATATGTGAAATATTCGAGTCCATAATGAAGTGAACCATACTATGTTAAAACGTTGTTTACCTGCGTTTGGCTCTTGTAGGATGCAAATGAGTCGAGAGGGCATGACTGATTGTTCAATTAAATTCAATGTTCAATAAGTTATGTAGATCGCTGACATGAATGCACTCGTGAAACTAGGAGTTGAACAATAAATTTCGATCTTTGAAAAGTTAGGCTAAAAAATGATCAAGCAAATGATAGCTTAAGTGAAAAAAAACTTTTTTAGGTCTATTTTTATCAACCTCTACTCCATACTCCTTCCGTGTCATCCTATCTTAAACTTTTTACTTTTCAAGTTCAAAAGCATGTGGCGGTTTTTATTTTCTCATTGATACTAATCATATTTACAAAACACTAATAAGGGAACAGTTCCGTGAGAAGTCAGGTGGTTGGAAGAGTTCCGTATTTATCTATTCTTTGTGCATTCAGTTAGCTTTGTAAAATTGACTTTTCTCTTCGGTTGCTGTAAATCTCGCATTAGTAGAGAGGTCGGGCCCGTGTCCTAATGATCGTGTTTTGAATAATGGGATTAAGGCTAGTAGATGGAGGTAAGCGTTAAAACCGAAGACAAAACAATGCAATTTCAAGGTTCAATCTTGGAAAGCATACGAACATGTCTAATAGTATGCAAGAGGGTTTGCAGATTTGAAGAATAAAATTGTGGTAACCAAAGTGTCCTACTTCATTCAGTTTTGGACCTTTTTATTAATGTTTGTGTTTCGCCGCCTCACCTCCTAATGTTTAATGTCTAGGAATGTACTATTACTATCAATAAGCAGACAGACAAAAATGGCTAGATGTCGGTGATGTTTTAAGAAGAATACCTAAGAATAGGGTAACAGTATCTCACTATCAGGCTCTTTAGATGTTTAAGTGTCAATTTTTCGGTTCACTAAGTCATTTTTTCGAATACAAAGCTGGTGATATATCACTGCAGAAACTCAGCGGATTAAAAAATTCAGACGCACTTATGCATTTGGATTTGAAAAAATTGTGCAATGGACATTGTCACCATAATCTTGTACTTTAAAAATTCATTTAAACTTTATAAAAAAGTAACTTTTCAGTCACTATGCGTATGGAAAGTATCGCGATTGATATTGCTTTGAATTGGTTCTGGATTGTTAATCAAAATACTGAGTAACATTGTTTTATCGAAGTGGAATAGCTGTGAATACATGATTTAGTATTCCAACACAAAATCAATAATTAATGCATTGAGTTGTCATTTGGGGTTAGGCATTCCCCTCTTCGAGACAAGACAAAATCTTCTGTTCTAAGTAAACATGAATAAGACTTAACAGTTCCTCGACAAAGTTGGTTTAATGCATAAAAATGTTGCTGATAACAGCGTCCATTCAACTTAACATTTAATGGTTGTATCTTCCCTTATATACACTGAAGTTTTGGTTTCTCATGGGCACTTCAACCCTCAACCAAACTTATAGATATTTGGGACTCTAAAGTGTATCCAAATTATGAAGCTCTCTTTATAGCCTAATAGTCAGAGCTCACACCCCTTTTGGCGTTATCAGTGAAGTGTTTTTGCTCATATTGCAATTTGGCTAAGTTCATCTCAAATGGGTTTCCTGTACCCTCCATAAACTGCTGCTTAAGATACAATTGTTGTAGTCGACTGCACGAGTCAATATTCCTGATTGCTGTCCATCTACTAGTTAATACCAAGTGACTACCCTACCCTAATTTATAAAGCTTAGTACATTTTCTTCTAAAATCAGACGAATTTAAAGTGGGTTATGAAATGCAAGATCAAAAAATTGTAGATGAGTGTGAACCTTTAAGCTCGGAAACCAATATCCCATTTTTAAGAATAAAGAGGCTCTGTCTTCAACAGAAGTTATTCAAAACTTAAGTCTGCTTAGTAAAGACGATACTGAAAGTTTAGATGGACCATAATAGTCTGTTTTCATCCGTATTTCCATTTATCTAAAGAAGATTGTCAAACCATTCTAGACACTATCAGGAGTGGCGATGTTCTTAACTCAGGAAAGGTTTTAAAGTTCTCATTCATCTGACCATTTTCGAAAGACAGATTTTTTTTCAATTTTACAAAATCAGAATTCATTTAAATACAATTTCTTTCAATTTATTATCGAATAGTTTCAGTACGTTTGATGAATGCGTCAGTGGAGGTTAATAAAAATGGAAATACATTGATATTTTGTTACCTTATGGCGTTAACTTGTTTTCTAAACCAGGTGTAGCAATGTGTGACCTGTTAGTAAATCCCAATTTGACTAGACTACGTCATACGTAGGTCATTCTTGATTTTAACTATACGCCAAACGTGGCTGAAATAATGTACTACCCAACGGCTGGAAATGAAATATGAGATCCGACAGGAAGACAAATCAGTGCTTTATCGCGCACCGGAAGCACAATATCGATTCCAGATTATCGACACTTCACTTGCACGTCATAACCATGACGCGTTGGGATATGACAAAGTTAACTTCCATAAATCGATTGGTCTGTTGTCTGGCCGGTCATACATCTAACAAATCGGACATGTGGTCAAATAAATATTAATAGTTGAACAATCTCCGGCCAACTGCAACCAAATTCCAAGGAGATTGATAGATTCTTAATCATGTCAATAAATGTCTTCATAGTAGAATAGACAAATCTCTCTCCCTTGCGTCTGAGCAACTGTGGCATATTTATTAATAGTAGGCTGATAGTATGTTACAATGAGTTCTCAGTTCTAATAGGTCTTTAGGAATATGTTTCTCCAGTTTTATAGGTTTTGGAGTGTAATAGTGGAAAAGATTGCAGTTCAAATCAGTCAAGGAGAAAATGCTTAAATTTTCAAACTGGTTTATGCTTACTTTATTTTCTGATTATTTGAATTTCATCAAACGGACAGAACTGTAGCGAACTATTCTGAAAGTTATTTGACAAATTAGAATTCTCTTCCAATTTCGCTCCGTTACCTTCAATAGAGTATCTTCATATTTTCCATCAAAATTTCAGAGCTATTGCATACCATGTAGCAATTATATTTTTCCTCTACTTTATTTCAATTTTGCATCGTATTGATAAGAAGGAGCCTCAATTCAAGATCTCAAGATGGATACAGCCTGGAGTCATCGGTCGCAGCTAGGCAATACGGCCTTTCTTAGAATTTAAGCTAGCGAATCTCAAGGCCCAAATTTATTTCCTTCCACCGACCCACTTTATAGAACAGTCATGTCGAGTTACTAGGAAATATATAAAAATTAAATATTTTCTATGACCAAATGACTCTCTCACTTCAGAAAGTGACCCTGTTAAGTTACGGTATGAAAATTAAATTAATCATTCACAAAAGGTCAAACAAAATAAACTTTTTATATATTCAAATGCATGTTTTCGTGACAAATTAAACAAAAAATTAATATTTGATAATTAATTAATAATTTAGTAAAAAATAAATTTTTAAAGTGAAGATTCGTTAGTAATTAATCATTTCAATTAATTTTAGTAATTTGGCTCATATCATACATTTTTTCTCTTCTTTTCCCATCTGCAGACAATCCTATTTATTAAATGAAAAAATGTGAGATTGACTGTCCGGAAATTAAGGTCAATATGAGAAATAATTACTCATTTTGGAGGAAAAGTAAAATTTTTAGATGCCTTGCGAATGAAAACTTTTCCACATTTCGGTATACTAATATCATTACGCAAAATGTTGCAGAAATAACATCTTCCCCCAACTCCTTGGGCATTTGATTAATTTTGCAGTGTAAACTTGTAAAGAAAGATTTTTAGAAATTTCAATTAATTTATCATTATTAATTTCTTTATTTTGCCGTTGCCTGCACGTCAGTTTGATAAAATGACAATAATTTTCGGTTTCCGTTTTTCTGCTTAAATTTTGAGGATATTGCAATAAGAACTTGCAGACAATTTAAATTTATCAACGTCTGGAACTGTTGTAAAAATGTAATTGGGGGCGTGGAGTGAAAATATTATGACTTGAAAGTGGAATTAATATTATACTTATTCCGGATAAATTTATATCCTTAATAAAATCGCAGTTGCGTGATCTACTGCTCATAGTAATAGATTCTGGTAAGTTAGCGTTGTCAAACATATTTTATATCTGATACCTCATAATTACATTTTTATTAAATATTAATTCACTTTTCGACTGTAGGATGGGAAAATATTTCAATTATAATTCCAGATTATTGCCTTGTTTGTCAAAGTTTATTAATACATTTCAGATTGTGTCTAACTTTTAATAAGCTATCAAGCATGCTAAAATTGAAGTGGGTAAAAGGAAGGTATTCTGAGGAAGCTTCACAGGGAAATTAAACTTCCTGGCCTGAATTAGCCGCTGTAATTGTCCATCAGCCTTTGACCTGTTTTACGTCCACCCTGACCACCGCTTTGATAAATCGGAGATAGTGCAATTGAAAGCATTGGGTGACCATGTTTATCATTTCATTAAATGTGCGGATCGGTTGGTTTATATCTATATTTTCATTTTTAAAATCAAATGGAGAAGTTGAATTTACTTGAATATTCATAGTTTATAATGTTTATGTGCATTTTCGAATATCTTCTTTATCTTCATTAAATCTAATTTCTGATCAACTAACATATTTTAAACATTATTTGAAGTATTTTTTTTTAAAAACCGATGAAACATTATTATTGGTAGTGATTTGTTGATCAAAAGTTTATTTTTGTTATTTCAATTTAGTAAAGTTTACTGCTTTTAATCAAAAAGCATATTGTGAGGTCTAGATAAAACACCCTGTCAAATCCCGGACATATCGGCTCATAACTGTTATAATTTTAATACTCTAGAATAATGAAATATTTACCAAAATGGCTCTGATATTCAAAATAATTTTCTTCTTGAATGTTAAAGTGAAAGTATTTATTAAATTGCCACTGGCATGAAATTAATCAGATAATCAGTATGAGCTGATGAACATAAACTCACTCAGGAACCTGGAGAGAACTGCGAAATACGAATTTCGAAACACTAAAATGTGAAACAATGAATAAGACTCATTTCTTTCTCATTGACCTCTTATTGGACAGTTTACCGCCCTTTAAACCGTTCCATGTTTAAAACAGCGCTGCTCTGCTGTTGGTAATAGGAACAATTGGCAAAACAAAATCAATTCTCAAATGGTATTTTCCAGCAAATTCAAAATAATAATAAAACTCAGTTTCTAAGTTAAATATTAATTAATTAATTAATAATCTAAATATGGATAATGCTGTTTGCAGTAATTGCTAAATGCATCAGTGTGCAATGAATTCTTTTATCCTCTGAGGGCGTATTTTTGACTTCTAGAGATAAATATATCATAAGGTAATTAGATTATTTAATAAAATCATAAACCTTTGTAACCAATGGGCATAGGTAATAATTTTTGCGCTTTTCCTTTACAAATAAAAATGCATTCAATTCCCCAAGGTAAATAAAGATTAATTGGTTTGGTAGGAGTTTAAATAATTTGTAATAAGCAGTTAGATCCAGACCAGAACTATAAAATCAAATCATCCATCATTTCATGAATAATCTGACAGATTTCTCAGGTTTTATTCATTAATACCATTATACATGTGTATATATCTTTGAAACTACGAGAATTAAAGGCCAAGCCCATTAGAAGGTGCGTTCATAGGCCCTGGGAAGATCAAAGATATCCTGGCACCCCTCCTGCAAGAAGCTGACATTTTATTATCCTTCTTGTTGACCCGAATTAACCTGAGCGGTTGGTCACCCACGTCACTGGCGTGCACCAATCGGAATTTATCTCTTGATTCCTGACTTGACAGATGGACACTGCACCACCGGCTCAAAACCTCAAAATAGAACACATTGCTTTCCACCCCCAATGTATTGGAATCAAAAATATGAATGAAAATAAAATATGAGTTCAAAAAAATTCCATTTTTAATCATTACTGCTATTCACATTAACGGGTCCTTCTCTACACTTTTTCATTTTCTGTCTATCTTTCTACCAAAAGATAGTATCAATTTCTTATTAAAGATTTGTAAGTAAGTATTAAATAATGTCATTTCTCCACCATTAGAAAAGACTTACTCACACGTCTCTGAGACACCTATCAATTTGATGGGTTTAAGTCATCGCCGATAAATGGTTTATTAGCTAGGTAGTATACCTATCGAATCAGGCAGAAGAAGGTGGTACCTTTACAGTTCATATAAATCTTTGTTTCCTAAAGTAACTTAATGGAGTAAATTTAGCCGGAACATTTTATCCAGGATGGAATCTTCCAGCGACTTTTTGTTGGTCTAGTCACTCCTAAAAATGCAATTATAGAGAGGTAAGTTTAAAATAAACTTGTCTGTTTTATGAATAAACTGATAGGAGAAAAATTAAGCTTTATTTCAAATTTATTTACTTAAAGATTTAATTTAGAGACGATCATAGATGCAATATCATTAATTATAACAAACGGGTCATGCTTGTTTGCGCTGCCTCTCTGCTTTAACAGGTTATTGAAGTACCTTCATCTGAATAACTTAACTTATTGTCTTTATTCTTTACGTTGAAGACTTACTAACCACATCCAAGTGTATGAAGACTCTTCTCGACCGGAGAGGACCTTGGATTTCTGACTTAATAACTAGCGATGAGTTAAAAGTGGATTTTTCTTGGGAAATTGATCAAACCTATATTGAAGAGCCCCTGGAATGAAAATCCTAATCAGAGGAAAGAGATAACTTGCTAAGCTCTTATTCTATCAAATTTTATTCTAAAAGGAAGAAGATGGAGGCAGCAACAGAATATCTGCATTAGGAGAGAAAGTAGAGAAGTCGATTGTCGCTAAATATAAACTGAGAATATATCTAGGAAAAAAATATTGCCAAACAAGGGAGAAGGTGGTTGGGTAGCAATTTAAATGGTGAGAGATAAATCATATATCAAGGTGAGAATGGGAAGCTACGCATAGATTAAATCGATAAGCAGCTGTGAGGAGGCTCTAGTTAAGTCCTGCGATTTTAGATGTCCCTCTCAATATTTTACTACTGCTTTTCAAAATCGCAAGCTAAAGAAATAAACAAGAAGTTGTGCAACAATGGTGAGTACATTTTTTTGCATTTAAAATAATTATAAAATACAGAAAATGTTATTTCGTGAAACATAAACACCTACTCATTAATCATTTACGCTTTCCATCTTGCCTAGCCCCGTCCAGTCTGGTAGTCTTTGTATTACTCTAAGTAATAATAATGAGTGCGAGAATTATGGTAGTCAGTGCCTCAAGTTGTCTGCAAAAATAAAGCCAACTTTTAAATTTGAGACAACCAGGAGCCATGAATCGAATTATATTCAGAATTCAGACGTCGTTATTTGACAAGATTCCATTGTTTTGAAGCGGGAAACCATCCTCCGATAAGAAAGTAAGTATCTATTAATAATAACTTATGATCAAAAAGTAATTTTTATTTTTAAAAACAAATAATTTATTTGTTAATCAAAAAGTTACGGGAAGAAAGTTCATAAATGTGAATCATATGTAGACATTTGACAGCGGCTTTCAATAACTAAGACTGGTCTTGGATGTTCTTTACGAAAATCTTAACACTTACCCCCGTCGTGGTTCGTATCATCGCACTTATTCAAACAACGTATTTCTTAAAAATTTAATGAGGTAATAACGGCATTTAATTGGGCAGACTTTAATCGTTCAAAGTTATTTGAAAGGAATTCATTTTCACCCACATAACACACGAATGATATTTTCTATCTTGTTATAGTTTGAAATTTAAAAGAGAAGAAAGAAGGAGACTGCAAATGGTTGGGCCCGAGCAACTGGTAAATGTAAAACAGTTTTTACATTCGATAAATTTCTGGGAACATATTGACTATAAATATGCCCCATGAGTGACGTTAGCTGACCTTGACACTATTCGACCTGCCACTTACTTATCAATGCCGCAACGCTAGCTTCAGATTATAAGAACTGCGAACGCAAGCAGATTATTGTGCGTCTTTTTAATAACACTTGTATTTTCTACACATATTTTTAATTTAGTATCTATTTGTGTGGAATGTTATATTATTCGCAATATCAATAACACTTTAAAAACCAATGAAAAAAATTATATTAAGAGATTAGAAATATTTAATTAAATTCACCTCTTACTCAAATGTACTTAATACCCAGGGTTTCATTGATAAATACTTAACTTATCTCCTCATTGTATTTTTGTGCCTTTTTTCCCCTGATCTATACTGGAGTGTTTTATTGTTCCTCTTGATCATTGGCTCCTCTCAAGGTGAATATTTGTGAAATTTCAGTTTTACCGTGGTGACAATTAAACTATTTTTATTAATTCTATTAGAATTTCTCTTAATTATATTAGCTAGCTTACACATTTACCTCTGTGACTTGAAAGGTGAGAGGGATACCATAACCTGAAGTATAAACTTTGTGAAACTAAGAAAAGTGTGGTTTCAGGAGAACTTGAACTGATATTTGCAATGTCCTTCCGTTTCGATTACCACCTTCAGACATAAATGCTAATAGATCACCATAAATGTCAGTTTATATCAGCCGATACTATCTCAAATACCTTAATTTCTGAAGGTTTATAAGGCATAGTGATAATTACTTTTGAGGCATGAACTTAATTACGCGATTAAATACGTAGAAACTGGTTTAAGACGTAAATAAATAAGATCGATAAGGCATTTATTTTTGAAAATTCAACAATCGGTGCCACTTTTTCTCAGCGATCATCAAACCTATGTTTCGATCATGGTTGACGAACTGAAATGGGTAAAGCACGAAAATGCGAAAGATCTACTCAAGCTAGGGAAAAATTTATAAAACCCTCTACATTGTGACACGTTGTTGACATCAAAAATTTAGTTTTCCAAATAATATCAAATGAATTTAAACAATTTGTAAACATAAGCAGTTGATCAACCAAGGCTGTTAAGAGAGATTATAATGCAGCGTTGTGATTAGTTGAACCAAATATAGGATAAATAAGACTTCATCGTGGATTGGTTTAATCTGACCAATAAAAATATTTTGACATCAAGGTGCACTTTAGGGCGAGGAAAATAAACGAACGACGTGGAAATTCCATAATACAGTAACGGCATCTTGGATTTTGTGAAAATTGAAAAGAATAGTGCTCGTAAGTAAAGAATAATTAAAGTTAATATCTTTATTTTACGCTTTTTATGTCACAAATACTTCCAGTTGATTAATTTTAAAAAAATCTAAATTTAATTTTCTCACAATTAAACAAAATATCTCCCCATTGATATATATAGTTTTCTAAGTCACAAATGCTTCAAAAAATTATAATTAAATTTTGTATAAATTTAATTGTTAGCATTTTATGCCTTTATATTTTCTTTCTAAATGATAACTTGGGTTCCATCTTGCTTCATTGCGTTCTCGTTGAATATGTTGCTTGTGTTTCTTCAAATTCTTATCAAAAGTATTTTGAAATATGAGCATTTTTTTCGCCACATTTAAAGGAGTATTTTAAGCATCCTATTTTGGTAAATCAAATTAAAATATAAGATGGAGGGAAGTTGTTAGCGCCACTACGGGTCAGATATCTGAGTGTAATTGTGTCTTCACACATAAGATAGCAGCAAAATTTCCACTTGGACACAAACTTAATTTTTGTAGTCATGCGATTTACAAGTTGATATTTTTATTTTTAAAATTTGTTTTATTGAATTGAACAGAAAACGTAATTATACTGATAACTGCGTTTAATAAGCTGTAAACATTTGCTGGGAAAGTGAATGTGAATTTTGATTATTTTAAATAAAATAAAAATGTTTGTGTCCGCCTTTTGGTCAGAGTTTTGTCAGTTGCTTGCAGTAAAATTTGAACCTCTTTATATTTTGGTGGTTATATTAATAATGAGAAATACTGTTTAATTTCATTGGACTGACGGTAATCCAGTTGAGAGTTTGCCCAAACCGATTTTGAGAATTGTTTGCAAACTAATCTAACGTCGGTGATTAATGAAACAATGTTGCAGAAACAAATCTTTACTTTAGTATTTAAATTCGAATAAAATAGACAAAATTTAAAAAATCAAACTTGAAGTCAACATTTTTGTACCCACCTTGAATGGATTTTCAAGTTTCACCTGGATTTACTAAAAAAACATGGTTTCTTGAGTTTTAATAACACGAATTTTAAATTTTTAAAGATGTCAAGTACTATGGATTCGGAGCTTGGGTGGATTTTCACTGCTGCCTCAAAAAATCGGCTTGAAAGTAGACTAATAGATTTTAACTGCCTTGTTACCTTTCAAAAGCATCCAATGAAATATATACATCTTTTTCCATAATTAAACTATATTATTATTTTAAGTGTCCTAAATTATTCTCTCCAGAATCCACATTATTCATATTGGTATTTCTGCCGATTTATTAATGAATAACCTTCGAAATAACCTCTTCCAGGCTAAAGGACGCAATTTCAAAGATGCTTCGGTTAAGAGTGGTGGAGTTTACGATTAACTCTAACCGTTTGCTATATTTAAGTTTATATTTAATAAGTAATGTTGATTTATCTTTTTTTAATTCTTCAATTTAGTCGTAAACCTTACGAATACACCGAGTTGTGTAAGAACCAATTAAGCCATGATATGGTTGAGTATAGATTACTCTCTTACCCTCCGTTATCAAAAAACCTCTTAATAAAATTTAATTCAACAATTATTTTTGGATTTGTGAATATAAATGCAGATTGGAGTTCATCCTTTCGTCATGTTTGAGTAATCCCACCTTATATTTCAAAGGGACAATAACATTAGAAATTTTAAAATGTTTCACTTTTCATACAGTTTAATCAGTTTATTTTACCCTAAATTGGAGTAATATTTAGTAATACAATTATTGTTTGATTTTATAAAGGTATTTATTATTCATTTCTTACTAGTTTTGTAAATCAATATGGAAACCTCTTTCGCGTTTCTTAGAATATTTTTTGACATATTTTATGACGTTAATTAAAAATAGGCTTTACAGCATAAATAATAAAAATAATTTTCGCTATATATTTTCTAAAATTGTACCGGAAATCAGTGCTGAATTTTATTTTCAATTTGATATTTTCTATAAAAACTTCGTGCATGTGTGATTTAGTGAAAAACTATAAGTACTCCGACATTTGGTTTTTGAAATTTCTCCGGATATGAGGTATCGTAATATTCGTTTTTAGTAAACGCTATTAATCTGATCCGTGTACTTGTATCATGTTCCCATTTACTTGTCAGATAGTTGCACTTATCACTTGATACTTTATTTCTACCGTCTAGCGAAATTATACAGATAACCTATTCAAATTACGCATACTCGGCAAGTATGTTGAAATTTTATTCCCGTTACCTCATTTAAACAAATTGGTAAAGTGAACTTGACTTGACGAGGGCTTAAAAATTTAAATTTACAATGTAGTTAGAGATTTAAAAGGGATAGAAGGACGTTTTGGTTGAAAGGAGGTTATAAAGGGATGATTTAAGAATAGAATTTTCGGTTTGATACGCTGTATTTCAGCAAAATTCAAAGTTTTGAACCATAAGCTCAAACATCCTGACATTAAAGTCCCAGTAATGAGTTTTTTATATTATATTCTTAATTTATTTTCATAATGGTCAATACTCGCAGAGTTCAGAGGTGATTTACACGCATATTTATTTGCGGAGCATGAATCTCAGCCGACAAAGTGAAAGTTGTTTTTGATACTTAGCGGTGCTGCTAAATTTACCATTACATATAAATAATATGGTTTAATATTATTATCATTATTAATCACTTATGAATTAAACAAAATAGAAAAAAGCAAACTGGTTGTTTTTATAATTAAATAGCAATTAATTGGAAATTTCAAATCACAGTTATTGCAAAATTACTTTTATGGAATTTTAGATAAAAATTTTGAATTTTCAAATAAAAGTCAAAGCAATTAAAAGATTTATCTGTTCTTCTTAATGAAATTTTTCCTTTGAAGCTCATTTCTTCAACTTAACATTTTTAATTACCCTCTGAATTATTTAGTGCGAAACAGGTACCTTTACGGCTCGTGTTTTCAAGATCACCGAAGACGTTGAATTTTATTGAAACTTTTAAGAATTCATGCATCCACTTTGCCTGGTATTACAGACACCACTTCATATCCCCTAAAAGAGACTTTAATATAAAAAAATTTTACATAGCATCTATTTCATTTGTGTATCATTATTATCTTGCATTACCCTCTTTAATTAGAATGAGGGTAACCATACAGAGGGTAAAAGGCAGTTGATATAAAAAAATAAAATTCTCCATTCTCACAGCTTAGTCTTTCATAATTAAAAGAACATTCATCTTTTTAAATCAGTTCCATTATTTTAATTAATACAATTATGAAATTAAATTTTTACTGAAAAATTTATATTGGAACCATCAAAATAGTTGATTTTGGGCAAAAAATTCTTTCTGTCTGGAATATATCTACGAATTGAATTTCTATTATTTAAAGGAACCAAATCATGTCCGGGTGTCGTGAAAAAAACTGAAATTCTCTATTTAATTTATTTTTCTCTTTTCATTTTTACCTAATTTCAAGTTAACATTTTATGCATTTATTTATTAAACAAGAGTCATTACTATTATATTGCCTTTTCATGAAATACGTAGTAAAAATTGTAATTTGCTATATCATTTTTTCATCTTTTAAATAACTAAATAATAGATTATAAAAACAATCAGTTTTAAACTTGATTATGAATTTTTGAATCAATTTTTATTTCTTTTGAAAAAAATACAACTTGTGTATATTTTTAATTATTTGCTACATTTTTGGTTCAAAAATGCATCATGAGCCAATTATATAATTACCCACAGGGAAAATTAACAATAGATTATTGTAATAGGCATATAATCGGTATAAATATCGATTTTCGATAAAAGAAATCCAATTAAAGAAGCATAGAAATGTCACAGATGTGTTATTAGGGTATGAAATAGAGACAGGGAATAAAGTTAGGAGATCCAATGAGTCCTATTACGTTTGAACTTTGAAATCTTCAGGTTATACTCCTTTTAATTACTATTCCATTATTCCGTATTTCACGGTATCTGAGTGATTTATTGTTTAGAAAGTTCATGCGCACTGAGGAGATGACTGAATTTAAGTGATTGGCAACGCATCTTGACAAACTTTTCGCTTTCATCAGGCGAAATAGCCGATTGATATTTCCTAAGATGCCTCAAGTCTGAGCTTATGAGGTTTTCCTAAAAGAGAGCTTTAATAATTGGTAACTTTTATTACATAATTGTTTAATTGATATTATGAAATAATTAATTATAAAATCCTTCACCTCTTAATTACATCAGAGATTGATATTTTATTAATCTTTAAACTAACCAGACTTGCTTCTATGTTTTCAACTAATTATTTCAGTTAGTGATTAAAATTTTCATTTATAATCTTTTTCAATCTGATAAAATTATATTACTGTGATCACCACCAATTTCTATAAATGGTTGCATTCTTGGTTGAAAAAAATTATTAGCAAATTCAAATAAGTTTTAGGGCAAAGAAGAATACTCTCATAATTAACCAATTGAAATATAGTTAAACAAGACTCCTTCTAAATATTCCACTGAAAATTTGTTTAAAAAATGATTTTTTAGAAATATTTGTATTATTATCAGCAAATCAAAATCAAGTGAACTATATTTCTCTTTTATTTTGTTTGCTTTCCAGGTTGTCTGATGAAATTTTCTCCTTATTTATTGTTTTCAAATATAAAATTATTGAACTGAAAACGGGGCGGAGGAGGGAGTATTAATTACGCCTGCGTAAATGAATTTGATTAATAAGTTTATATATGAATCATTAATTTTATCTGCAGAAATAATGTTCTGATGTTAACTGGTTACAAATGAATCCGGCATAAAGTGCCTCTAACACAACCCTTGTGATCTCCATTTTCTACTATGATCAATGCCATTTTAATAAAAAATACAATTTTAAAGTGGCTCCCCAACCACCTACATAGATAAACTGGTCAATTAACTCCAGATGAACAGAAATGCATTTATTCAGAAATCAAGTGACAAATTTTCCAAATTAGGCATCGAATCACTAAAAAAATGAAATTATAAATTAATAAACAAAATATGCAGAGCCTGAATTTGAAGATAAAATTGTGTAAAGCTTCCCTGACTCTCTTGCCTAATTAGCCAATTCTTCTCTATCCATGTTCCATAATTCGTAAATAACTTCTCTACAATTTTTAAATTAAATGAATTTCAAAATCAATTTTTTGCCCTTTTTCAGTAGACTTGTTATTCGTTGTTTAAAGATTGTTTTCTTTAAATTTGCATATTTTATCCAAAAATAATATGTTATTTCAAAAATAATTATGCAATATTTATTAAGTCTGCTTTCTGTAAGATTCTACAATCATTTCGTGCAAATAATTAATTTGCACTTAATTAATTACTTAATTAATATCATGATATAATTTAACGATATAAAGTATTAATTTAACGGGAACTTTAATACTCTCCAGCTTCTGGATCAACTTGTCTTCACTCTTTCACTCTTCCACATAATTCAAGGTTTCTAATTTACCCTCTTTCAGGTTTATTTTGCACTATCTGCATTTAAAAGTGAATTTCAATGAAGTTAAAGATTTTGAGAGGTCTCTAGACAAAAACGTCTCACAGATTAAGAAATTCAAATAATGAATTCAAACTTTTAAAATGCACATCTGTTTTAAATGCGAAGGTTAAATTTAAATTTTGCGATTACAGTTCATGTTAAATTAAATTAAATAATTAATTTTCCAACCCCACGTTTAAATGGTCACACATGAACAAATTTAACTTAAACTACATAGCATTCTATGACGATGCTGAATACGGATGATAATTTAAATGAACCAATAAAAATGACTTTTTAAAAATTGAAACGTCTGAATAGGTACTTAATTTTAAAATTATGAAAAATTTTCTTTGTCAGTAATAAGTTATAAATATTGGTTATTTTGCAATATTTGACGATAATTAACAAGTATAGTTTATAATGGGGTCCAATTGGGAAAATATTCAACGTTGAGGCGATTTAAAAATAAAAAGTTTTCATTATTGATTGCCTAAAAGTTTGTTTAAATCTAAGAAACTAAATCGCCTCAAAAATCATTGCTTAATCCGCAATAAAAATCTAAAAGCCACGCGAATTTGAAAATGTAATGACTATAAATAAAGAATGCATATTGATTTTACATAATAAGAATTTTTAAATTTTTTGAAGATTTTCCAAAGAGCAAATTTTTATGACCTTCACTGAGTTTGTTCATTAAAACGAAATTCCTAAAGGTATTTTCTACATTTCAGGGCTTAATCAATTCTTTCTTTATAAATTTTGACTACCAGCATCATCGAGTCTTTTAATACCACTTCAGTAATTATGTAAATTTCAAAAAATTTTGTAATTAATTGATAAAATATCGAATACAACATGAAGCTTTGGAGAAATGTTCGCTTTTGCACTAAAGATTTAAAAGTTTATTTTTGGAAAAAAGTTTTAATTTTAACTGTGATGAGCATTTGCTAAACGCCTATCTTTCTTATCTCTAATCAATAATTTTCTAACTTTACAAAAAACGGGCTTTGAAAATTATCTGTATAGTATCAATTTGCAGGCATTTTAGATTGAAGTCAGTCTTAATGCCTTGATTCAAAACATTTTGATATATGAAAATAGTAAATATATATGGCAACGCAATAATTTCTAATTAAACATTTTCCATAACTTACAAAATAAAATCAATAAACTTTTATCAGATCATTTACAAAAAACCATTTTTCAGTTAAGTATCTCACTTACTTGAGTTTGAAGACTGGATTTTATGAGAATGAATTATATCTAAAGAGAGGTTACTGAAAAGTATCTTGTGTGCCTCTGTGGAGCAGTGAATGTTTGCCAAGTCAGTAGCCACTAGATCAATACCCAATGATGCATATATAGTGGTGTGGATAGCCAAAAGAGGGATGATAGAAAGTGAACTCCTCCTGAGTATAGCTTCAGAATACGGTCTCTCCACCGAAGTTAAGCGTTTATAACGCTTCTCCCAATGGAATTGGAAAGTTTAAATTGTATCTTATTGTGAAACCTTTATTTAATTTGTAAAGATCTTCAAAGCTTTTTAAGAGTAACTTTCATTTAGGTAAATCATTCACACGTTAAATAGTTTTCATTCGGATCAGTTGAAATCTTTTCCATAAGTGATTAAAATGGGCAGTAGTAGAGATTTTCCGCAATTAATTTTCCCTTCATTCAAAAAATCAGTTAAACGGTGTTTGATGAGAGAAGCTAAATACTTCTCCGAAATGCAGAAGCAATAATTTTAAATATTAAATTAATATATGTCAGATAAATAATTAAGTGCTAGGGAATTTATCGATTTGATAAATGCTTCCATTTTTAATGGAGCAAAATGTATCCAGAGAGCCATTTGCAAAATATTTGAATGTCAGATATTTGACAAGCTTATGTCAGTAAAAACTTACTCTCCATTCTGTTTCAATATTTACACGATATATTTGTTGTTATAAACTTATAAAGTTAATTTTGCATTAACCTTTTCATGCTAACTAAATAAAAGGAGGAATAAACAAGACGTCCGAAAGTTTTGATAGAAGTCGAACTGTGCGGTCTGCAATTTAATAACGAACAATTATTTATTTAATTTTTTATGAAATCCTATTTTTCAAAATCAAGCATTTGTTGGAGGTGGAAATAAATTTCTTCCAGAAATAGGAGAATATTCAATCTCTCTGTGTTTTAATTTGATATAGTCACTCAAAGTGCCCGAAAGTTGATGGTTATGATTCACGTATGAAGAAATACTAACATTTTGCAGTCATTTTGTTAATTCATCTTTGTACTTCTCCATGACAATGCAAATACGTCTTACAACTTTGTGGTTTAGCTTGATGAGTAAAAACGAAATAATTATAGACGCATTTAGAAAAAGAAAACTTTTCTGACATATCGCAATTCTGATTGCCAAGTAATTAGTGATGTTTAATTAAAATATCACTACAAGAAAATATTAAATTTTTCTGAGTGATTTCTACAAATTATTTTTTGAAAATTTTAAATAATCCTGCATTGCGCCTCATTTACTTGCCGATTTGCTTCCAGTTCTGAATATTCATTAACCGGCTTTTTATAAAATATCACGCATCTCGCAACAATGAACGAAGTTGCTTCAAAACAACCTATTTTCTGATTATTTTTCAATTATAAAGTTCGTAGATTTATTTAAAATTTTAATAATAGAGTAGTGTAACTTTACAATCCACTTTATGTCAACTGGAAAAGGTGAGTGATTTGCGGATTTTTGGGGTGTGCAATTACTTTCGAGGAGGATCTAACAACTGTAATATTTAATATGCGTCTAGCACTTACATGCCTGAATTTAGCCAAAAGGTTTCTTGCAGCGCATATTTATCAAATCGAGAAATGAATGAATATATGAAAACGTCGAGTGCTCAAGTACTTTTTCAAATTCATGTTTGGCGGCAGGGAAAATAAGGAGGTCTGCAAAGTAGAATTTGTTTTAATCAATGAAATCGTTAGCTGAACAAATCTTGAAATCCAAAATTTCCGACACTTACGTAAACATCAAAATGCTTAAATGGGTTTCTTTTTAATATAGCTTGAATGAGAAAAGTGAGAATATCTGCCTCTTTATTATAATGATAATAAATTCGCTAAAATAAAGTCCGAGGACTACACTGGAATGGATGGTCACATTCAACGATAGGTTGCAGATCTGTATGCATCATAAAAATAGGTAGGATTTCAAGCCAGATCAAATTTAAAATTGGCAATGCTTAAACCTCATTGGTGAATCTATTGCTTCCTTTCATACTTGAACTATTTTTTAATGATCTTAAAATCACAGACTAGTGGCAGTCATTCATTTTATAATTTTAATTGCTAAAATCACGGTGATGATTAAAATATTAATAAAAACAGATAATTTACTAAAGAATTTAAATATATTTTCATATGCATACCATTATTATTAAAAAATCTTAAAATTTTTCCTATTTTTGTTCATATTTGGTCCACCATTTTATTATTTTTTATAGCAAAGAATCAATATTTGTTAATTTTAACCAAGGAAATATGCCCCAATGTGTGAAAACTGGTATAGTCCATCGTTGGCAGAAAATTAGAGAGTCAGTAGCAATTTGAATATAATTTCATATTTTATTTAAATCTTGGATCTATTTGACTGTCCACCTTTTGCGTAGTTAGTAAAATTCACTGCTTCATGCTACAATGTATAAAGTTTTAAATAATCTAATTAAATTTCTAGATTTATTAGTGAGTTTATGTCTGTCGTTGATTAAAATGAGTGCTTAGCCATAAGAGCCATGAAAAGTTGACTGATACTAACAAAGGCTTTCAAAATGAGAAAATCTGCTTAAAAGAATTTTCCAAATTGCGTAGTTTTTGAGATATTTTAACATATGGAGAAAAAATCAATCATCTACTTTGTTTCATATACATCAATAAATAAATTTTTTTTAAATTAGAAAATCTCGCTCTTAATGATTCCAAACTCTCGGCGGTGTCACCATCTCCTAGAAAATGATTTCAACAGCATTCAAACACAACCATCGACTCCGCGACTGCAAAGAAATCTTTCCTTTTCACCCAGCAATTCCTCCGTACGAGCTATGCGTCACCATATCCTCCATTCTCAGAACTCCGTAACAATTGATGCGCCCATTGAATGTCTTGATGATACACTTCGCGAAGATGATGACGAGAGTTCTCCATTCACCACTTCCGATGACTTCCGACCTCCAGCTCCACGTGAATGCCTATACACTTCATATCTACATCGTCGACTTTGGGAGACTAGGCCCAGTAGTTTAGATGATGGAACTCTAGAGAACTGTCAAAACCATAAAAGTGGTCTGGGTCCACGTAGAAGAAATCCGTTTGTATCCAAAGCGATTTCGATTGATAATCCATATTTTGAGAAATCACTGGGTAAGATGAAAGCCAAATGTACTGAAAAGCATTATCAACTAATTACATTTAATTATAATTCTTTAATAAGAAATATTTCTGAATGCCATACTTAGCTTTCCTTTTTACGCTAGCCTGCTCTACCCTCACCACTTACGTATGTCTAGGGATTGTGTTTCTCAGTATTATCAGCAAATTCATAAATTAGTAATATATATAATCACTGGAGGAGGAAATTATTTCAATGCTTTATAATCGTTTTCTGTTTCCTTTTGAAAAAAACAAATTTCATTTTATTCTAATCCAATCAATTTGCCATTAAAACACTTACTTAACATCTAGGAGGTTAGTGGAGATAATATTATATCAAAGGGTGAAATAGAACTCTTCTCCAACGATCATGTCTTATCATAACAAAAAAATTCTGAAATATTTGAGACTAATAAGTGTCATTCAAGAAAAATTGGCGATTAATTTGAAAATTTTGATCATTTTGGAGAACTTAAAAATTAATTACTGAGTTGCTTATCACAAAACGGGTAAAATGATTTGCTCTGCAGTCATCAAAAATTTATTCACATTAATTGGTGTATTATGAAAAGTTAATAATTTCGCATTAAAATGCTACATTTTGAGATAAATGATTTAATGATTTCTATTTATTTAGAATGATTAGTAATAGTTTTCAAATATCTTCGAGAAATATTATGTCAGTAATGCATTTTTAGAACAAATATAATCAGAAATAAAATCGTGTTTCTTTATTAATTGGGCTTTAGGTCTATTTGACAGGCAACGTACAATTATGGCATGTGAAGAAAACATTTTATGAAATTATGAATTCAAGCTTAGGTTTTAAAATCATTTATTATAATTATAAGTGGGTTTATTGTTTATTCTATTTTCTAAACAACTAGCTGATAACGGTTCCGATGAATGGGACCATCGGAAGAGGAATTGAGAAATCAGACCTCATTATAAAGCAAACTAAAAACAAATCATATAATGATTTGCTGAAAGCTCTCCTGACAATGTCGAAAAGTTCTCGATTGCTTCGTGTCCTTGTGAAATGTGAAATGATCGTATACGTGGTACTTATATAAAATAAGTACTAAATATTATAATAATACTCGATTAAATCAACTAATCATCTGAAATGTATTAAAATGGATTGTTTTCAGTAATATTGGAAATAAAAAATGTGATAATTACTAAAACTATACACCATCTTTTAGAACTCTTGAAAGCTCCCGTAAATTGAAACGTGGTCGCTTAAAAATGTGCACACATTGTCAGAATTTCTGATTTTATGGATGCCGAATTCGTAGTGAAATCAGTACTTCCTTTTATTTTCAACAGAGTTCGATCAGCTCTCCATTTATTCAACTTAGTTCTATAAGTGGAATTATTTTTGAATGGATATTTACGCTTTTATACGCCGCTGGTAGCTCATCCTTCGCTTTGCAGTGATAAGCCAGCTTACCATCATAATATATTCACTTATAATTTAAAATAAACTTACTTTTTTCAGATACATTCTTTTAACAGAACCCAAATGGGCATAAATTCTTTCGAAATAATGTGGTTCTATTATTTTCCGCGCGATTTTATGATTTTAAAGTAGATTTTTCTTAAGGGTTTTAAAAGATATTGCTATTCATATCAGAAAGATCCACGAGCAGTGATTTTCTTCCACTCTTATCTCCGTTACCAAATCAGAAATTTAAAAAAATTATACAAGAGGAGAGTAGAACACAAACTGGTTTTATCAAAAACTTGCAGCATACAAGATAAGCGTAGCATAATTTTACATAAGTAGTTATTACTTCAAAAAAATATCATACATGTTATCACAAAGCCTGTAGGAATAATTTTTTAAGTAATAGTGAAGACAACTTAAAATTAACTGATTGAAATCTTGAATCTTTCCGAAAATAACTACTGAGGACTTCAAAACGTAGATTTAATCTCCAAAATCAAAGAATTCAATTAAAGTAGCAGGATCTATTTTTCGGTTGAAAGTTGGGCTGAGCGATGTTTATTTTGATAAAACCCATAAGCTAGTGACCTTCTAATGAAAAGAAAAAATACAACTGAATCCGTTTTCCATTCAGTATTCTGTGCTTCTAATTGAGTAATTTTCAAAACAACGTTTCTCAAACTACACTTTGAATAGGAATCATATTTAAGAAAATGAAATGGGTATTTTTACTCATTCCGACTGGTGTAATAAAAAAATATTAAAATACGATGTTTTACATTATTTATCTAGATTTCTCAGAATAATACAGTTGCCATTAGCATTTTTAAACCTGAACGTCCAATCAGCCGTACGTATATATTACCAGCCAATCAGGCAAGAGGACAAGAAAGTAGCATTAATGGCAAATTTGAACTTATTTCGCTTCATAACAACTGGAATTAAGTTGTTGTGCATCCATTATCTGCTTTGTTACTTATGAACTATTCCCGAAAATTTTCTGCAGGTGACTCCCACTTCTCGAGTGGGCATGTCCGTCCTTCAGAAAGGCCCTACTTTCAGCGAATTCGCAGCTGTACAGTCGAGGAAGATGAATCAGATAAAGTAGATCCCGCTCTAGATCCTCTCATTCCAAATCTCAGGTCTGAATTCATTCTAAATACTTCTGCAGTCGACGTGAACTCACCTTCCCAAGCTCCTCGCAGGATCTACAAATCTCGACTGCACAGGTCAGTTACTATCAGCACAGGAGACTCAAACGTTGATGAAATCAACATTGCTCATTCCCGTTCGCCTTCCCCTAATCCACCAATCACCTCTAAATTTCGCAATCGAGGGGCACTTCAAAAGACTCGATGGACATCTAGGATTGCTCGAATGAAGTCTCTTCAGAGAAGCCGAACAATCGATACCCGAGGAAATACAATTCAGTGGAATCCAGGATCTCTATTAGTTAGTCCTGAAATAAATATTAAGACTAGTGATGCTGAATTGAGTGAATTTCAGCATCTTTCAGATTCACGAGAGGATATCAGATCTTGGTCCCCAAAAAATACTGATCAGCATGAACATTTGCTCAAGCATCCAAATTTATCGAAAGGAGGACAACTAGATGCTGGAACACAGTATAATTCCCCATCTTCATCAGTTGATGCTGATCAGATTTGCCCAACTGAG
The DNA here is from genome assembly GCA_900708905.1 of Hymenolepis diminuta. Classification (NCBI taxonomy): domain Eukaryota; kingdom Metazoa; phylum Platyhelminthes; class Cestoda; order Cyclophyllidea; family Hymenolepididae; genus Hymenolepis; species Hymenolepis diminuta. Next base: position 1,419,038 of record CAADRB010000013.1, on the reverse strand, counting down.
ATAAGTAGAAAACTAAAGGTTTCAATAAATTTCCCTGCTAGTCAAGCTAATGATACAGGTTTGGATGCACAAGGATCAATTGAAGTTCAAATTCCTCCAAATGCTGCAGCCATGGCAGATGGACATATTGAAGAACTCTGTGATCCTAGCAAGCAGAGCACCTCCAGTTACTTGAAGGAACAGTTTTTTGCTTTCTTTCAACCGTCTGATAACAAATTGGCAATGAAGCTATTTGGTAGCAAAAGCGCCCTAAACAAAGAGAAACGGAGACAGCAACAACACGGAAAATGGATTATTCATCCGTGCAGTAGCTTCCGGTAAGCTTCTCTTCAATCTTTTTAAATAAAAGCTTTACATGTAGATTTCTTTGTAATATTATTCATAAAATTTATTAAATTAGGTTTTAAATAGAGCATTTTAGTCAAAACTTGATTATTCTTAATTTCGTCGTGATTTGCAGCCAATTAGTGGATTAATTCATTTCAAAATGCTGAGCTCAAGGTGATACTTTAATTGGACCATGTACTTGACTAACTGTTAAACATTAATTTGTCCCTTTACACTTTGGTCTTAACTCTGAAACAATTTCGATTGCAAATTTAACGCACTTGGAGACAGGACAATTAAAGGGTGTATAATTTTAGGAACTTACTAATTAATTAAACTGCTGAATTACTAAGAAATTAAACAAGAATTATGAAGTGTTGAATGCAGAAATAGAATTTGATTACCCGTTTTTATGGGTAATTACAAAATCCAGGCTTAATTTTAGAAAAGAATTGTTTGATAAAATCAACGATAAATTATATAATGAAATTTATGAAAAGAAAAGTCACAAGTAGTATCATTTTAATCAATTTTTTGGCACAAGTATTAAGACCTTTGATTTAAGCGCCTTTAATGTGATAAAACAACTCATATTCTCAAGGTAATTAGCCATAACAATTTCATTGGTTAATAAGAAAATATTCCATTCATAATAATTTTAGTGTTTATATAGCAGGTAATAATAGTAATCCAGAGTCAAATCAAATGCATGTCTTTTCCTTGAATTGAGCGCAGTAAGACAATTTTGGATGGAGAATTTTATGGTCAGAGAGGGTAAATACGCTACAAATATTAACTTTGTCAAATGCATGAAGATAGCATTAATGCACCGCCCAAACTTCTAACTTTAAATGGTTCAAAATTTCGGAATCATATACCAAAATCAAGATGACTGAATATTGGAGTTGGACTGAATTGGAGCTTCAGAGAAATCCTTAAGTTACATTTACCCCTACAGCCACCATTAAATATGATGTGGAAAGTTGAAAATTTCTCCTACCAACCCATGCAAGGACACAGATATTGTTCTTTTAATTAACAAATAAGAGAAATAAATTTTACATTCTGCAAACTCTGGTTGGCTCTGGCTTGTTCAATTCACGTAAGCTCTTAAGAATCAGACCAACTTAATACATTTATAAACCGGTCATTGAACAGTGGACCCCACGCAAATGAACTCATACAGGAAAAAAAGAGAAAAAATCCAGAAATTCAGACATGGAAACATCATATCATGATAAAGTGGGTCATCTTTGAGAAGTAAAAGATTAAAATTTACAATTATGCCTTTTGACGTTCTGAAATTAATGTATACTTCTATTCGATCCACTCTTATTAATCTGTACTGAAATGCTTCATTGTTCATTTCTCTCAGATGCTTTTCCATGATGAAAAATTATATTTTCTTTGAGCAGTACCTAGTCTATTCCACCTGCATACAATTGGGAATTAGATCACGTCGTGTTCTATTTTATTCAAGTAGCATCAACAACTTTTTTCAAATTTAAAGTAATAAAAATAATTGAAATGAAATTCCTTCACCCATTCCTAAAAGCAGAAAATAACACTTCTCCTATTCACAAATAATAAATCACCTGCCAGTTCTTTCCAGAAAATACAGTATGGAAATGTAATTGTTTGCAAAATTTGTAAATATTTTCACTTTGCTATGATAGTCATAGCGGAAATGATTTTGACGAAAGAGATGTTTATAACTATTCATATTTATTACTAGAGAAGGATGGGGAAATATTCTAACGGCCTTCGATAAATATTGATAGTTAGAATAAACAAATTTTCGGGGAACTTTAATGAACTTCTCTAATGTTAAGATCATGTTTACTCTAATTTTATGCAAATTTCTTGATCCTTAGAAGGAAATAACTGTATTTGATGTGATTAGAACCCCCAAATTGATAAATCTAATGCCAAAATATCGTTTTTGAAATAGTGGCGTTACTCATGATATGAAATGTGCACAACCTGAGGTCAAAGGTAGAATTTTGTTAGAATTTTTTATCAAGCAAAATTTTATTTCCCTTGTCATGGGTGACAGTAATTAAATATGTAAAGAAAATGTAATATATGATAAGATGATGATCTTTATACGAGAGGAGTAATAATTTTTATTTAAAAATAAATCTCTACCATTTTTATCGATTTAATTTGGCAACCAAACGAAATGTAAAAAAAAATCATACATTAATTGGGACATTAGTGAAATAATAAACCGCGTTACGCATCAGAATGTATGAATTAACTATCTCCAACCAATTAATTAAACTAAGTGGCCGTTCCGTCTGGCTGGCTGAACCCATGTCACGGTGGTCAGCAAAGTTTAATACGATAATAACAAGCTGCTTAGTATTTGTGGGAAGTTTGAAGTTAAAAAAATGCAGAGCGCCTCTTTAAATTTTATGGATAATCAGACTGGCATCAAAAATAATTTTCAACTGTGTATGACTGTAGGACAAGGGTAAAAGAGAAAACATTTATTAGGGCGGGAATTGATCAGGTCACCATCCTCCTTATTTATTACGTGACTAGATGTATACTTTCATGCAAATGATCTAAATTGATGGTAATTCAACAAAATGAAGAGAGAATATTTTCATGAGTATGAACTCTAGAACTGAACGCTGTATGTCGAAGATGGAAAATAAGTTTATAAGGCCCTGCAGAACTCTCTCTTGCGCATTCATTCTGTCTTATTCGTTTATTGAACAGAATCTTGAAATAAATGGACTTATCATATTAAAAAAAATCACGTAAGCAATTATTCCGCATTCATTTATTTTCTATTTTGGTGGAATATAATTTTATTTTTCGTAATCAGACGCCAAAATTGCACTTCAATTCCAATTTCGTGAGATTTATCTCTTCTATTTAATGCAATTGAGGTATTATATTTGATTAGAGCATTGTGTTCATTATTTTCTATTTGGTTTTTTGTACCAGGTTCTACTGGGATCTTCTTATGCTCACTCTCCTGATAGCAAACCTGATAATTCTTCCTGTTGCAATATCGTTTTTTAATGACGATCTTCGTCCTCAATGGGTAGTTTTCAACACCGTTTCCGATACAGTCTTCATCGCAGATATTGTGGTTAAATTTCGTACAGGTAAGATTTTACTTTATCTATAAAACTTCACAATTTAACTCCATAATGTTTACTTGTCGGATAAATTAATAAAATAAAAATTTTAATTTAATTAACTTGAGCTTGAGTAATCAGAATCTGGTAAAAAAATTATAAACCAATGGTGATGACTCAAATCATTTAAAGTTGGTCCCTTTATTTATCATATAAGTGTTCATTTTGCCAGACAGACAAGCGCAGTTATCAATTCACAGACGGGTCACGGAATCCACCTTTGTCAACGCAAGTCATACAATCATCCGCATTGTCTAATTTCAATTATTTNNNNAAAGGGAGCTAATTTTCATACGATTTAAGGAAGAACCCTCCTAATTCAACCCATGCCGGGAACACTTTCTAAACATTTTACTGATTGTTAAAAGATAAGAGGTCTAACTCCAGGCATTTAACGAGAGATATCATATATGCTCTCATATACCAAATCCTGAGTTAATTTTAAATGTCTGGAATATAGGCCTGTGAAAGTACGATTTCAATCTCTGCAGAACGTAAAATAAAATGTATACTGAATGCGAAATTATGTATTTTGAAGCCAATCCATCTTCACTTTTACCAGTCCTAACTTTTTCATATCTCTAAGAAAAGATTTAGCCCATTTTAGAATTTAATACAAATTACCTCCTAAATGTGGCCTTTTAAATACTATCATTATTTATTTATAGAATAAAGTTCGTCTCCATTTAGCGGCTAAGAAAATATAGCGATTAAAAGCTTGTTATAATTTTTTATTACCAAGACTTTTGTCCTAATAGAATTACTATCGTTTAATCTCCCTACTTTTCTTATTTGTTTAACTGGACTGTAATCACTAGTTTTGGTTCCATGATTCTTAATACAATTTGCATACTGGTAATTAAAGATAAAGTATTTTCAATGAAATCGGCGCACATCTACTGAATGAAATGACCACTTAAAATAATTTTTACTCTATTGGAATTAGGGTAACAACTAACGGCTGACAGCCTGCGCCACTTCCAGAACAGAAGATCAAGAGCCGACTAGACGAAAATGTATAGATCAAGTCACAGTGAGAGTTCAAGGGGGTAAGAGAGAGATAAGGAGCAAAGGCGATGAGAGGGCGGCGTAGGAGTAGGTTTATGACGAGCGTGTCTGTCCGTATGTCTCAGTGGAAATACCAAGTCAGTTTATATGCGTCACTTGAGCAAGGACAAAAATTTTCCCATGAAACAGAGACACTAAAATCCTTATTATATCTGAACTAAATTTTGCTGATTGGTTTCATCTGAAAAACAATAATATTTGCACATTTAAACAATCAGAAAGCCTTAATTTATTTATTAATTCAAGAAGAAAAGAAGTAGAGTGGATTATTTGAAAAGTAGGTAATGCAGTTAGAGCATCAAAAGTGTTAATTTATTTAAATTTTGGGTCCAATGGTTTGGTTGAGCAATTCAACACCGAGTCTTAATGTTCCAGTGCCCCAATTTCATTACTTGATCCCATAGTCCCTGAATAAATTATGTCCGATCAAAAATTATAAAGCAGTTTGATCATTTTAGTGTTTGAACATGCAATCTCAATACGTGTTCACCTAAGATATTAAAAAGGAAGTCATCTGGTACAAGTTACAATAAATTTATCGTAACAGAGCTCAGAATGAACTCTAAGAGGAAGAGAATCAACTTAAATTATTTAATGAGTTAAATTTACTCTGTTAGTCAAATTTATATCTAAATATCAAATATTCTTATCAAATAATATTCCTGTCATATTCAACACTTATAGGCTTGTTTTTTTCTTTTTCAGGTATAATAACAAACGATTATGCTGACGATATCATACTTGATCCGAAGGAAATCGCTAGACAATATGTGCGATCGTGGTTCCTTCTAGATTTTATTAGCTCAATCCCCCTGGACTACATCTTTCGAGTGCTCAATAAACATGAAAGTTACAACCAAATTTTTTCTGCAGGTAAATTGTTCTACATCCTAGTTAGTGTTTATATTTAATCGATTACACCTCAATTACAAATGCATTCATTTCTAACCAGTACTGTTTTCCATTAAGGTCGAACTCTACGAATCCTGCGGCTAGCAAAATTGCTCAGTATGATTCGACTTCTGAGACTCTCGAGGCTGGTTCGATATGTCAGTCAATGGGAGGAGGTAATACTTAGCACACTTTTCTCCATTCATCCTCCTAATAGCACTTCTCATCGGCATGTTTGCGAACTTGTGAAACATTTAGGCTTTGAATGCATAATTAAGTTATGAGTTTGAGAATGGCTCACTACTGTCCAGACTGGCATTGATTAATTTCATATTCTTATATTGCTTATTTGCAACACAGTTGAAGAGTTAAATAATTAAGAATTAGGGAGACAAGAAATATCTCATGATCTGATAATTTTAATATTCTAAATTAATGTTTAGTAAATAAAATCTTAAAATTTCTCAACTGATTGTTATTAGAGTTGAATTGGTACATTGTGATTTGTAAAAATATTTTCCTAAGACTTTATTTTCCCTAGGTAGTTCAGAATTACATGGACAAAAAAGTTGGTTTTTGGAACTTTATTAGTACCATTCCAGATGCGTTTTATATTGTAAACTGGGATGTCCATTGCATATAAAGAAGTTTTGCTTCCTTCAGTAAAGTATATTTAAGATCTCGACCAATTTAGTCTTTGGAATGCCCATTCAAAGGGCTAATTGGATAAAACCGCCATTTCTGAATGAGAAGACGAAGAGTAAAGTTGGAAAGTGTACATTTGGCAATTCTTGTGAAATGAGACAGTATAGAGAAAGGGAGTGGGAGAGATTTGTAGAGACTGTTTGAAATTGTTGTAATATAGAATCGAAATGGTGGTCGGAAGATGGGGAATATCTGAAAAATGTACTAAGTCAACAAGACGGTGAGCCAGAGTTGAATCATATCTTTCAGAGGGGAATGTCTATCCTCTGTATCACCTTATAATCGATAGCAACATCTTAACTTTGAGTGGGAAGATAAATTACGGGAAAGAAACAAAAATGGAAGGATGAAATTGAAAGCGTGAGACGGAGAGAAAGGTGAAAGAGCATTTGAGATTCTAAAATAGACTCTTATTTTTTATTAAATGTAACAGAGAAATTTAAATTTACAAACTGTAAGCATAAATCTAGATGTCCGTTTTCTTTTAAATACGAGATTTAAAATTTTGTTGAGAAATTTTTATCCTTATTTAATGAGAATCCAATTTATTTTTATTGCTAGTTTCTCAACATCGCCAGCAAATTCATGGGTATTTTCAATCTCGTTTTACTGATGCTTCTACTTGGCCACTGGAATGCTTGCCTCCAGTTCCTCATTCCTTTGCTCATGGATTATCCCGAAGATTCCTGGGTTCAGCGGTGTCGTCTAAGGGTAAAATATATTTAATAATATTAAATACATGATTGTTTAGGAATAAGATACATGATGCACCATACAATATCTGCTTCCGTAAATCGTCCTATGTATAGTGTAATAGATCCCTTCAATCTAAGAAAACCAGGCTAATGAGATAAGCAGTACTGTTACTAAGAAATAGAATCGAAAATTGCAATTCCACTTTACATTCGGCGCTGATTTTCCGTATTTGGTTGTTTATCTAACCTTCAGGCTAATAGTTATACATTTCATTGACATAAAACAGGTTGGATTGTTTTAAACAACTCAGACAGTCATACGCCAAACATTTCTCACAATAAATATTCAGTATTCTGATTGTAAATCTTTGCTCATCCACCAGCAAGAATCTTTGCAAATTGATGAATTCACAATCAGATCTATTAATAATGGTAATGGTTGTAATATGATGGCTCCTTACAAGGGGATTGACAAATAATTAACTCCAATGTATCTTGAGATCTGACCTTTAATAATTTAGTAATTTCATTAATCCATGGTCAGTAGATTTATAAAAGGCTAAATGTCAGGACGATACTTTTATCTCGGAGGAATATGAATCATATTTTTGATTAATTGAGTTACTAGTTTAGCGAAAGAATAAAAGTTGAAGACATTGATCATAAGTCTTAATTCCACTAGAATATATTAAATTGAATACGTTTAAAGTGCCGAGAAGATGAAAACAGAAATGAGAATTAATAAATAAAATAATAGATTAATAAAAAATTGATAAAATAGCTTAAAAATAAATTAAAAATAAACTCAAGCAAAATTCGCAATTTTAAACATGTTAAATCTTTTCGTTTGAAAAAAAAGCACACGCCGATACATTAAGTTTGTAATAAAGAAATTCGGCATGCAGCTAACGTTCACAATTTTGAGATCAGATGTGAGCTTTCTTAAAAGATTTCTAATACAAAGAGAAGAGAAAATGGGCGCACAAGAAAATGTTTATTTAAGTAAACATTTCAATTAAAAGTCGGAAAAGTTAAAGACATCAAAATGCACGACGGATAATCATTCAGTTGCGCAGTCTTCTCGAATATATCGCTTTGTCCAATGTTTATCCTTTATGCAATCCTTTAATAAACAGACTTTTTAATTATCTAAGTCAGAACTCATTTACAATTTTCATTAATATGGAAGATAAAATAACTTAATGGGCTTAAATATCAAACTTTAATCAAATCAATCAAAGAAATGTTTATAAAAATATAATTGGCTTCTTCATTTATACTTAAGCATTTCTTGGGCATCAATCATAACCTTTGCGTAATAAGCCGTTTAACTTAATCAGTTTAAGTACAAAATTTTAATGAAATTTTGAATTTGAGCGAAAAGCACTAAAGATGATACATCCGAGGAAAGCGATCGCATGAAAGTAAATTGAGGGATTATTTCTACCTTACGAAAAAACGGTTTTATTTATTATATCTTTTATCATTTCAAGTTTACCTCTTTCATTATGCATCGGAATTAGCTGCTAATTAATTGTAATGCTTGAATGAGAAATATGTTAATTTAAGGGATTATCCATATTGTTTTCCATGAGACTAAGCCTTCTAAATTAAACTCAGATTTGTTAATTAACAAGAGAGTTCTTTAAACTGTGATTTTTCATAAAATTTTCATATTTTGTTAAGCAAATTTTTAGAATTGGGACTCCTTAATCTTATTATATTATTTATTATTTCAATTATAGAAATAATCAATTTTAAAGATGCAATATACAAATTCTGAATTTTTTGGATCTTACTGATGCTTAGACCTGAATAAAGAAAAAAGGATTCACTACGTTATATTGAAAAATTTTAATAGATCTATAAAGCCCCTTTGTAAATACAATTTACGCAATGAAGTTTTGAACGTTATTATTTTTGCTTACAAAAAATATCAAACGTTTTCACGTAATTAGATGACGTTAAAGAGGGGTACTTTTATTTTATTCGTATGATTGTACTTTACGAAACAGAGACGACTATTTATTCCATGGCAATTTGAATAATTGTCACTATAAATACTATATCTATTTGAAAATCATTATTCTAATTAATGAGTCAAATAATAACCTAGATATGCTCCTTATTGTCCGCCGTTCTCAAAAAGATTACGTTAATTGCTGATAATTGCCAACCGAATGATGTTGAGAACGCGATTCCAGAGTGTAAGTGAGTTATAAAATACAATATACCACATTAGCTTTCAAGATTTTCGGAAAGTTATTTATAAATATATGTCACATATAAAAAAATAATATTTTTTCAAAATAAATCTTATATGTAAGATTCTTTATTTTTCATCTGTTAGTTCCTGTTCTTTGAATTCCCCTTTTATTTGAATGAATTTATTTACATCACGGTTGTAAATGGCGCACAATATAAATTGACCTATCAATATGAAAACATGAGTCTTGTGTTGATATAGGGGTTTGGGTTGTTTTATATTGTGGTGTTGTCGGGTCGTGTTTGTAACTAGTACAATATTTTATGGAATCCTAGAAAGGTTCTTCATGATTTCATTACTCAAGCTGCTCTATTTTCGGTTTAGTAGGAGTTAGATTTGTTCAAATACTTTTCTAGTTGCAAGGCGAGATTAACAAAGAAAACAATAATGTGCTTGAAGAATATTTCATTAACTCTTTGCTTTATATTCTTAATTACCGTCCTAGCAATGGAGGAAAATAGTTTTAAAGAAACAAAATTTCATGAGTAAGGAAGCATTCCTATGAAATTTTACGAGCGATAACATCCAGTGTAAGGTTCATCAAATCTCCTCCATAGCTAATGGCGAATGGAACACCTGTTCGAGAACGAACAACCGGGGTAATCTACTTACAGGAACTAAGACTGACAGTTAGTATCAAACAGCAGATAATCACAGTTTCCAAAAGTCAGAACACCAAGAATTGAGTGCTGGCCAAAGTAAATTGATAAACTGTGATGAGTATTTGAGAGAGCGAAAGCGAGAAAGGAGAGGGAGATATGGAATAAAGAAGCGAATGCGTAGATAGATGACAATTATGAGGAAATAAAAGACGGTTTATAAGTGTAACTTGGGGAGATGATACATACAAGAAGAATGCAATAATAAGCGTGGGAGTAGAAGGAATGACTAAGTACATCAGAGTGTGGAGTGGATGTGATTTGAGATAAGAATGCGTCAGCGTCACGTCACTAGAAATATGTAGTCGGTCAGTCTTTGCTTAATTCATAATGTTTCAAATGTACTTTTAAAGCGAATGTGGTTCAAAAATAACTCTAAGGAAAAGGAGTGATCTTTGGTGATCTTGGCGCCTGAGGAACAATGAATTGATACGGTTGACAGCTGTGCAAATCACCTTTTCACTCAAATTCCCTTGGGATGGGATTTGCGGTAGTAGAGACAAAAATTGGTGTTGTTGGTTGTTTTAGCAATGAAAGACCAGTCAAATCAAGAAGTTTCTTGACGTCTTAGTCAATTTTTTCTGTCTATGACTTTGTTTAAGATTCCTTTTTAGTTATTCTTCGTATGGATGAGAAAACTGGGAGGAAACCTTATGAATTTTCTCTCCATGCACAAATTTGTCATGATATATTAATAACATCTGATTGACTTTTATCTTAGTAAATATCTCAGCTTAGTTTTTTTGTAGTCCTATTTCTAAATTAATACTTCTGATTTAATAAGAATATTATTTACATATTCTGAAGATAACTATTTATTTTTAGCACTGTTTCTTCACTAATAAAATTACTTTATTAATCTACCTAGCTGGGAGAATTATATACCAAATGGAAAGTTTTGGAAACCCTTTAATTTAATATGCATTTCTGCCAATAATAATAACTGTTGATTCTATTGATACCTATTAAATGTCAAAAAATTGGGGAGTAACACTTTAAAAATATGTAGCAGATACTATATAAACAGGCCTTTAACTAAACTTTAGCAATCCTCTTAGAAGTCAAAAATTTGCAGAGGGGTACCACAGGCATCGAGCAGAGTCTTCTATTATCAGTTATCCCCAACATTAGCTGGGCTTCGTCCAAAGTAATAAGAAGAGAGGTTATTGGAAAATCTCCTTAGTAATTGAATACAGTTAACACTGCGGTTCACAAATATTGACCACTGGTTGGATGAGAGCCTCTGTAAACACACCGCATTTGCTCGATAAGTGATTGGTAGAATGCCACACTCTCGATAATGTTCTAGTACTCACGAGATCGTATTGGTTAGTCCTGGTAACATTGCACACATCACAATACTGCAAGGATTATAGGATTAAGTAATAATATGTATTTAAGTGAGCTCCGTTGTATTTTCAATTAACGTCAAATAAGTTGTTCTTGGCAATTGTTCACTTTTGCGATAGTAAAAGGAAGAAGTCGAGTCAGGACCTTAATTAAAATTTTCAGCCATTTTTATTCGATTTAATTTTAAAATTTCATAGAAGTGTGTTGGCGGGAATTAATGAATATATTGTACATTCTAATCGGAAATAGAGCATTCTATTTAATGGTGAACTTTAAAACATGTTTTTCTGGGGCAGCTAAAATTGTACATTTTCTGAATAATATATAATATTTATTGTTGACAGAGAATCACAAACTGTCTTTTAATGCGTATTAAAACTAGGTTGGATTGAATTACTATATAAAATAAAATAACTAAACTCATATCAAGATAAATAAATAAATCTTATTTGACGACTATCTCAAACTTGTAAAGCTGTTCATTCTCGCAAAGTTATTTATTACTGGTCTAGATATTTCCCAGAAATTTTAATGACAGTTCATAAAAAGGCTATAAATTTTAAAGAAAATGAAATTATTATATGCTATATTTACTGTTCCCATTAAAAATAACTCACAAAATTGAGTGACTAACTTACAAAGAACAATACGTGTTAAATCGAAATCAATTATTAAATGATATTAGACAGATACGGAAATGGTTCTATTTGCAATTATTGATTTTCCTCTTTCAGGATGCTGACTGGTTCGAGCAGTACACGTGGGCATTATTCAAAGCCATGTCACATATGCTATCGATCGGTTATGGACGCTTTCCTCCAACTAGTATAAGCGAAGCTTGGATAACCATCGTCAGTATGATGACTGGTGCTACCTGCTATGCCCTTTTCGTGGGTCATGCTGCAGCCCTCATTCAGTCCTTCGATACTTCAAAACGACTCTATCGAGAAAAGGTGGGTTGTTATATAATCAATAGTTATGGTCAAGAGGTCAATTTGAATGCAGCTATAAGTTATATTGCATGAGAAAATATAAACGAGTTCAAATAAATTTCAAAGACATACCGCAAAAGAGGGAAAGAAAAATGAGTTTTGTCAAGTTGCTTCATATCTTAAACTACAGCCATTACAATAGGCATTTGTAAATATTACTCGTCTAAGCAGTAGTATTCATTTAAAAATTCTTTTCCAAACGTTTGTGAGGATTTGATGACATCGACGGACCACTTCAATAGTGTTCCGGCTGTGCATTACATTAAATAACATTGAAACTTATAAAGCTAATGAGTTTCATCAGACTTTTCTCATTACACTCATTTTGTATTGCCATCTTTGCGAGTGCATTGGTTTAGAATTTTGCAATTCCGAGTAGTTTACATGGTTTATTGTCTTTCTTGAAAATCATATTCAGGGGTTTAATCTTCTCTCTCAATTGCAATTAGGTGCTCGAATTGCTGTGCAGAAAATTGTAGTTAGAATTAAATTGGTACAAATTTTACCGTTAATAAAAGATAAGAACAGCAAGACAGGTATGTAGCGGATGCTACATCAATAAGCTATGCCCAAAGTGGTAAGAACCAGAAAGATGCTGAGTGGAGAAGGCTTATTGACCACTTCGTAGTTTTTGTGAGTCAAAAGTTTAGTCATTAAATACAAAACCACGCCAGGCTGCAGGGATCTTGATTGCTGATTAGTTGGGGAGGTCTCTGCACACACGACCGCGCTTGTTCTCAACGCGACCGGTTACGTCCTGCACTTGCCAGAAAGTTCTAGAGCACGTGATTCAATCAGACTTGTTAGCGTTGTGACATCCACAAGTATAGCTAATCACTAATCTCGAAGTAAGTAAGTAGTGGTAAGATGCCAGAAGCACAGATATTGCAATAATAATTGCATTATATTTAAAAATAAAACATTAAAAAATTCGATTTAATATACATTATATATATTATTTCGTGTAAAATATAAGCAACTGAAATTGATAAAATTGCGACCAGAATGTCACAAGAAATTGCAGCAATCGGTAGCAAAACATAAAGCATTTGAGTCACCTATCTGAAATTTGATATTCACTAAATTTTGAAAAACATGCGATCACCTTTGAAAAATATTATGCGACGCTGATTAGTTTGTACCGACAATTAATGTACACTCCCTTTAAACTCGATATGGATTTAAAATTTCAAATAACACAGGCGTTTTATTAGTAAAACTTGAACTCTCAGTCATGCGCATCGACTTGTTTATATAAGTGGATTATTCCAAATAACAGTTAAGAATGTGCAGAAGGGTCAAACTCGTCTATCAGCAATACTTAAGCACTTACTGGATAACTAGACAAGAAAGAAGGAAATAAGCTTGCAAACTGGATAATGAATAAGACCGATTGGAAAAGTAGCTAGTTAAAAGTGCAGTACCCTCGCAAGAGGCAGAGAAAAAGAGGGATTGGGAGAAATTTCCCTACTGCGATAAAAAATATATCTGGCAACTTTATCGACTTCATCTGGATATGATTTTATTTTTCATTAGGGCAAAGAGCTGGTTGGCTGACACGTGTACAAAAGTGGCTTTCTTTTTACTAAATCGCATTCAAGAAAGACAAAACACCTTTTCATCCCACAAACTTTCCTCTAATGAACTTTTGCTCATACGAATGAATCGCCAACATATTGCGGTGACGTAGAATTGTGATTTCACCTCTTTTAATTCATTTAATGACGAAACCAATGAATATGTCGTAGAGTTAACGACAAGTGTCAAGAAATTACTACAAATAAGTAAACTTCAAATTCTAAAACAAATTGATAATATAAATAAATAAATACTAGTTTTTTAAACAAATTTATCGAATAATTAGTAGATCCATCTTTAAAAACAGGTGTGTGTTATTATATCCCTTTGCACATTTCGAACCCAGTTTTCAAACTAATGGTACAAAACGCGCTAAAAATATTCCACTGGTAGTACTAGATACTTAAGTGGCAGAAAAATGTTTTCGTAAAACGGAGATATTAATTTGTCGTGCAAACCTAATTTCTCTTTGGTATCAAACTACTCTCAATTTCTCTATTTTCTTGAATAATTCAAATGCTAACTTCTTACATTCACCCTTAAGAATACAGTCAGTGCATTAGTTCCTCTTAAAAGATCCCCTATTAAAACGATTTGTTTTAATTGGTGATCATTTTAGCAAATTACGGGATTAAAATGATATTTTTTAATATTTATTGATCGTTATCTTATTTATTATTGGACTAAACTATTATTCATTTGTAAGCTATTAAAAATATCATTAACTTAGTTAAATTAACGTATTTTAAATTGACATAGTTAAAGTCTTACATGGCGGGTTTCTGAAAATTAAGTCATCAAATGTTTAAATACTGACATATTATATTTCAGTCAATCGTCCAAATGATTTGTACTTAAGTTTTATTCAGTTGCACGACATGAAGAGACTGTAATTTTAAAGTAGACAATTCCAAAAATAATGTTAATTAAAAGTATGCTGTTTAAGGGTCATACTAATCTAAAACAACAGAATAGAATTGGATAAGTTCAAATCAAAGCGGGGAGGACTCAGAGGCAAAAAAGATCTCCGTAGTTTTTATGAATTAAATTTTACAGGGTAAATTTTCCCTGCTTCTTAAACTGCCTTGCTATTTCACCACTGTTAATAGGAAAATTGTTATTTCATTGCAATGATTAAGATCGGTGAAAACTTAATTAAACCCTAAAAGCTTCTCTATCCATCGGTGTAAATATAAAAGTAAAATATTTAACAAACTTCGGGGCCAATGAAGTTACATTTATAAATTAAATAACCGAAGAGTTCAGTGAGAGATTTAATTTGAATTTTGAACTAATCAGATTTTCCATTTTTTACACAATGAGTTTAGATTACGGTTTGAGGTTTTAAATCTCTTTTATAAGTTCTAAACCCTAGACATGGAAGAAGTTTCTGTCCAAGGACTTAAATTTTATTGTAAATCGATTAATTCGAGTGGCTATTTGCACCATTTATGAGCATATTGCTCCTTATAATCAAATCGATTGCAAAATGATACAAACGGGACTTCCACATACTCACTCATTGATAATTTTAACCCAGACAAATACTGCTCTCTGCTATTTATATTTCAATAGTTAAAATTTAAGAAGGGGTTTATATAAAATTACAGAAATTTCTATGTTCATTGATATGATTTCGACTTATTTGTATTATTTAGGAAGAAATGCATTAAATCAACGCATTTATCCAAAACCTTGTGGTTAAAATAACTAAATATAAGTTATTTTATTATAAAAGAATATATGATATATTTTGACTATTATTTCTAAGGACACATAAACTTTTGTAATTTAAACAAACTCGATAATAAGTAATACATTCATATATCAGAAGAACTCTTGGCGGATACCACTGCATCTAATGAAATTAAGAGACACGCCGTAACTATGCTAGTGTCTATTAAAGCGAAACACAGGAATTTAGAATTCACAACATTTCTACACGTCGCCAAATCTTTTGTTTCATGAAGTTAGAAAGAAGCTGTTGAATGAAAAGAATGGAGATAAATTGACAGTCTCGAGGAAGAGAAAAGAACATTGTCAACGCTCTGCTGACTCACTCACTCACTCAAAACACCTGAGTTTGTGAGAAGAGTGCATGGCGTGGCATGAGGGACGAAATTCGTGAGAAGTCAATGTGCCACATCTTGTCAAAGGTCTTCAAGTGTCTGACAGAACAACAGCATATCAGGAACGTTGTTTATCAAGACCTGGGATTCAAATCATACATTCCTAGGCGAGGTCGTCAATTTATGTGGACAAAACAACTCAAGAGAATCGGTAAATACGTGTAAAACGACTCCCAACAAATTGAACCACCTAGAATAACGGGAGTGGCTTTGGTTTTTCTCTGTCGAAAAAACCTCTATCAGTAGCAGAAAGTCAATCGAGGAAATGATAGGTGGTTACGTGTGGGCGAATCCCTTTGAAGTCCCCAATGTTATACATGGACACGTAGTTTGTAGTAACGGTGATGGCTTTCGGTGTTGTGAAGGGAAGTGAGGGGCACATCATGACTCCTCAATTTTTCCACAGAGTATTGAGTCAATGCAGTTGCAAATGCAAATGCAAATGCAGATGCAGAAGCAGATGCAGATGCAGATGCCTATGTAGAGACTGTTCAAAATATTGTTGTTAAGCCGCCTTGGAGAGAGACCCTGTGTCTTCCAACGAGATTCGCCTCAATCCCACGCTATCAAGCTGCCCAAATCCCGCATTGAATGGATGACCGGGAATTTTCATATTCACGTCACACCAGACTTCTTATAGCCTCCCAACTCACCAGGCCTTAATCCTTTCGATTATTGTTATGTGTGAAGTGGAATGGAACGTGGTTGAAAAGAAAGTTAGAAAGCATCCCCATAACACCAAATCCTTCTCTTTCATGGAAACAACAGCCCGAGGAATGGGGGGATATCAATGAAGATCACCTGATGTGATGAAGATTTGCAGTCGCTTTTGGACTCAAATTGAGTGTGTGATAGAAGTCGAAAGTGTACGATAGAATAAAACCAAGGAAAAATCATGTTTATTTGTTTTGTTGAAAGAAATTGCAAGTTTCGACCATTAACAGTTCCATTTTCGGCTTTTTTAAAAGTGTCTGAGGTCTTACCATATCATTTTTGATTGCATTTTAATTTATTGTCCTTTAGTCTATTCTGTGTGCCTGTTTATATTATTTGAGTCTTATGCAGTTAATGGGTTGGCCATCAATATATTAATTAATATATATTATCTGCTTAGATAGATACGGACCAAGTAATAAAAGCTGAGACAAACTCTAAACTTTTCGGTAAATAAAAATTGCTCAGAAATACACCTCTACTAGTCGTCAATACCTCTTTAATAAGAGCTATATTAATTAATAATATGAACAGTTATAATCGCCTATTGAAGGCTTTCTTTATGACCTCATAAAAGTTGACAACCTAGGGATCGCCATTCTGTTGTTTGTTTCAGGCCGATAAAACGGACTTACTTACATACGTAGAAGGAAAAAAAGACAAAGAAACAAACAAAGAACATTTTGTTCCAAGCAAAAGATGAAATGTTGTCTCAGTTTTCATTGAATAGAATTGGTTCTCTTTCTTGTCGTGGATTTGCCTCATTCAAAATAAAGTCCGCTTTATCAGAACGCAGACTTAAGACCTAGCGCTTTAACCCAGATTTTATCTCCTTTACTTCATGATGCGTAGGATTAATCCTTTGACCTATAAACCTTTTATCGATTTTTTTTATTGTCTCACTTATGTCTGCGTTAATTTATTTACTTAACAAAAATCATAATTCTTTTTTTAAAATCTGCCTCTGTTTCCTTTTTGTTGAAGTAATGTAGACTATAGTTTGAAAGGCCTTCTTTCACCAACTACGGTGCTTTCTAAGATGGATCATTACGATTCAATAATTATTTTTCGTATATCATTAAAATACTTTAATCTAACATTACCGGAGCAAAGATACCTATGCTCCTGTTTTCTTCGATTAGGTTGTCGTGAGTCATATAATATGGGCTTAAAAGAATATTTAGACTACGGATTCATCCCTTTATTGGGCAACACTAAGGTCTCAGCATATCAGACGGGCTATTATATTTACCGAATAAAGGGAAGTACTTCATTGGTCTTTTAAAAGGTTGTTTTTTATTATTAAACGAATTGGATGCATCAAGTTAATATGCTATCCATTGAGCTCTGAAAAATTCAGAACGATCAAGGAAATAATAGATAACTTGATTTTAAAGTCGAACTTTGCGTTAGAGATCTAGTAGAATCATATTAGATTATTTATTAAAACACCAGGATCAATTACCACGAACTCAAGCTTTTAGATAAAAGGACAATCTGTCGGAAAAAGGATTCAGGTGAAGTTAGATTACCTTAATTTTAATCTTCATTCTGGTCCACTTCAACCTCCATTTCTCATATTTTCTGTAATTAAATTTTATATATGCATACGATATTCAGACGTTGAAACACATCGAATTTCAATCTCACAATTTCAATTTATAATGCTTTAATTTTTACCTTTTTGCTTCAAAATTCAGTTCAAACAAGTTGAAGAATACATGGCCTACCGAAAACTACCTCGAGCTCTCCGTCAACGTATTGCTGATTACTATGAACACAGGTACCAAGGCAAAATGTTTGATGAAGCTCAAATTCTTGAAGAACTCTCAGAATGCCTAAGAGAGGTAGGTGAAATACTGTATTCAAATACTAAGCAGTCCCTCTAACTGGACCTTCTAGTCAATGAATGAATCTTTCACTTATAATCTAATTCTGTAAGAATTAATAACAGAATTTTGCATATTTTTCTTGTCAAAGGTCACGAGCTCGATACTTGCCGGGGCATATTCAGTGAAGAAAATAGGAGATTATCGGAGTGTGAGTAGAAGATCAGAGTTTTAGAGTTTCTTATTAGACTGGTACAATAATTTGAAGCGTGCTTCGAGCTCAAGTGATCATACAATGCATACGATACAATATACAATCACTTTCAGTAAAAAATTAGTCATCATAGAATATAGTTGAACAAAAAGTAGATATTCGTTCATATAAATTTTGATCAAAATTACTGAACTCTTTCGTGGATAAATCTTGCCAAATCCTTTTCGTTAAATATCAGCTAACTTCACTGTTATTAGAATATATGAATTCATTGAGGAAGACACATAATGAATTTCATACAATAAAACTTTTTAGAGATGGTAATTAAATTAATAACCAACGTAAAGTACCCATTTACTGATCAAAAAATCTTAGATTCTCTGACTGAAAGCAATATTCAATTAAAAAATATAACTATTGTGCTAAAATAAATGTACCAATTAGAGGCTCGAAAACTATAATAGTGATATTTTCAGTAGTAATGGCAATGCATAGTTCGATTATGCTGTAACCGACTAGGTCATGAACTGTAGGAGTTTAAGTACCAGACACCAATTAGTTGCTGCTCTAAAAAATTTTAATAAGCAAAGACTGGTACAGTAATTATTAAAGCTCTCTTCTCTGTAGCAGCAATACACAGACAAGCTTGAAAGTAGGCCAGTGATCACCAGAAGGTGGAGAGAGTTTTGTTATTTAACATCCAGGTGTGTGTATCATTGGCCAGAGCGTATTGGCTTATTTACTTGTGAGAAGTCATTCAAAAACCCAATCATAACTTGGATTGCTTATAATCGGGACATTACGTCATTGTGTAGGATGGCCAATCTGAAACTAGCGCCAACTTCAGCGCTAGGCGAAGAGGGAAGAAGTATATTTTGAAGGAAAGATAAATATGTGTTGAGTTAGTACAATCTAAATTAAAGTTCAGATGACTCAGCAGATGACCTCTCAAGCCAAGCTTTTCCTAAGGTCAGGAGAGTCTTTGTTATTTAAATAGTAAATTCAGATCATACTGAATTACCATGGAAAATTACAGAAGAAAGCATTCATCTGAAATAATTACGCTCAGGCTGAATTATTATAGTAAATATTCGAAAAAATTATAAAATTGAAGACATAAGTTTATTGTTTATTTTATGATAAAGGTCATGGCAACATTTATCTATTTTCTAATATTCCATTTTCTAATGAAACAGTTTCCTATTTTAGCAAATTATCAACTACAATTGTCGGGAGCTTGTCGCAGCCGTGCCCTTCTTTACTTATGCTGATCAAGAATTTGTTTCGGAAATGGTAGCAAATCTGAAATTCGAGGTCTTCCAACCCGGTGATCTAATCATCAAAGAGGGCACCATCGGCACAAAAATGTATTTCATTCAAGAAGGAATTGTTGATATTATCACTAAGGATGGAGAAATCGCCACAACCTTGTCGGACGGCTCGTATTTTGGTGGTATGTTTTCCCTCGGCTATTTAATAACTGTTGGTGGAGAAGGGGAGAAAGGCTTTTAGGTTTAATGATAAGTGAGTAGTACGGTTTATGGCGAATTTGGGTGTTTGATTTATATAGTCATTTTATAACGCCCATGTCTTGGTCAGACGTGAATAAATTTTAGGTAATGAAATATTATCTTACAAATTGTTAAAACTTTAGAGACCGTACGCGAAGTTTTTTTAAATTAAATTTAGGGCTACCTACTTCAATTTTATTGCTTTATGAAATATAATTAATATCAATATTGCTTTCAGAAACTGTCTTTACATAGAAATCAATAGATGTATAAAGTCTATGAAATTCGGGTCTTTGCTCGGGTTTCCATATGGATTTCGATAGTAAATTATTATATTTTCTCCAAGTTACGTAGATAGTAAGGTTTCTCAGGATTTGAGAGTCCAGCTGAGATATCACGCTTCAAACTTATTACGACCTCAAAATGTAAAGTAGAAAGACATTATCGTTGGTTCGTTAAAGTTTCCGATTGAAAATCTGGTACTAAACCTGCAATGTATTGGAAATTATTTAAAAAGACACAAAAGACTCGGAGATAACATATTTCTGCACAGGGATTGGTTCCATTGATTACTGTCAAGTCTAACATCAAGCATGCATAATGGAAAGACGATCGGACCAACTTTCATTATTTGTTTGAGATGTCTTCTTTAAATTCTTATGATCTAGAGGGTCAAAAGGAGGTAACACCCTTTCCCAAATCAGAAGCATGAGGGATGAGGTAAATAGTTCTTCATTAAACGATAGCAGAGAAAGGGAGAGCAAAAGGTAAAAGTTGAAAGAAGGAGAGCAGGTTAAAATTCTGAACTAGATAAGTGAGAAAAGTATTGTGTGTAAAGATGGTCTTTGTTCGATGGCAAGAGTTAGTGTGTGCGCAATACATAGTGAGGCGGAGCAGATCTATGAATTAGCGTGTGTACATGCCTTAGATTTCGTCGAGGATATTCATCGCTGATTGATTCTTTTCGATTAATTTGCAGGTAGATGAGGCTGACAACGATACATTTCCTCCACATTCTGAAAATGATACTGTACCAGCATAACACAGTAAAGACATAAGAAAATGCTTTGTTTCAAACCGGTGGTGTAATTTTCATCACATTTATCATTAGCAATAATTTCAAGTCGCGCTTATGAACATCCGATGAATTTTGCGGTATGACCGCCTAAGCCAGTCAAAATACTAAAATGAGCAGGTATTTATTCGGAAGGATTTCCCATATTCAAACTGTATCAGCCAAAGAGAGCTTACTTAATTCAAATGTCGGTTTCCGAAACTATATTTAGGTCAGAAATCGTAACACGCTTTCTCTTTTGCAATTTGTACCACAGGTAAGCTATAAAAGCGTATCAATAACAAGACATTGGAGATAAAGCAGATTCAAATTCTTAGGCTGATGCATATGAAATGAATAAAATTCAAATAGTCAGGCTTAACTGCAAACATGTCCATTTAAAAATTACTTTCTAATATCTATCCTGGGGAGAGATGTCGTATTGTAGAGCATTTAGAATGAGAAACTCCAATTCCGGACTTAATAAGTCCAGTCCGGGTGTGTCCCTTAGACCACGAACTCGGGATTTCAAAGACGACTACTCTACAAACTGCTCCGGGCATATCAAGAGAAGCATTGTCAGCTCTTAAACTGGACAGAAAGAGTCACTCATTTGAGTAACTCACAATCTAGTATACCTATGTTTACCCAGAATTAACCAATGCGGTTGGCCCTTTGCATCACTGTACGTACACAAATAAGCGTTGATCTTGTGACCTCTGAATCGACCAATCACTGTCCCATCGGTCCTCACTGCTTTTTAGTAGTGGAAATTAATGGCATAGAAAAATGACCGTGTAATCTCATCAGACAGAAATATTTTTGAGAGCTGTTTCAATACATTAAATTCTATTGGTTATATTGATTCCCAGGATATAATTTTGGGATAATTTAAAAATAATTTAAAATAAATATAATAATAAATAAATACTTTCTATCTTAGAAATTTGTCTACTGACAAATGCGAAGCGAGTGGCCAGTGTTCGAGCGGAAGTGTACTCGAATCTGTATTCCCTTGATCGAGATAGCTTCCTCGCAGTGTTGGACAACTACCCTCTGATGCGACGAACCATGGAGTCTGTAGCAGCCGAACGTTTGAGCAAAATCGGCCAAAATCCGGCAATCGTTAGCTCTCGTGCTGACCTGAAAGCTGATCTGAGTTTGGTCAAGGAAATTGTCAGTTCAGTGGTTGAGTCCGAAGGTGAAGAATCAGATAATGACAGTAACGATAGTGATGATGGAAGAAAGGAAAAGGAGGAGAGGGCAATGGACCGAATTTGGAGAGTGATTCAGTTGGCAAAATCCCGAAAGAAAAATGTGGCCAATGAGGAGGCAGAAGAGGCCGCTGAAGCTATTCAAAGACATGATACTTCGAATGGGTCTGAATTTCTCTCTGTTCCTAAACCTGATTCGGGCAGAAAGAGATCCCATAATCGCGTGTTTGGGCTCAGTTCTGGGGTTTCAAAACTTTTCAAACGTGGAGGGGTGTTTGGCGAACATACTGATAATGAAAGTGAAGCATATCTATCTTGGGATAGAGCGCGTCAGCAAAGATACACTAAATTTCGCGCTTCTTTTCAACCTACTGCTGAGTCAACTCCTCTTCATGTAGACGAAAAGAAACAGTCGCTGATGAATGACCCCACAGGTTCGGATGATACTCAGAGTTTAAGAGGTACAGAGGTAGAGTCCTCGGTCCCTCTCATCACTGATCCAGATCCAAACAGTTCAGCCCCTTCTCGCTCTGAGCCACCACTAGAAACAATTCGTCGGAGATCTTCATCCTCAAAGGGGACTCCATCTAAAAATCCTGATAATATGGAACAGAAATAAAGTATCGAAAAGCATTTGTATTCTCGCTCCCCAGGTATTTGTGATAATATCACATTTGGACGCCTGAATGGAATCAAAATGTCACGCTTTTGTCGTGCACTTCTGTTTTCATACGTCGACCAGGAGAATATTGCAAACAATATCATTGTTACCCTTATCCTCCCATCACATTCACTATTTGCATTTGTGTACAAGAGTTCAGCAAATATATATTACTAGATGCATTAAATATTTATATTTATATCTGCTCTTTTTCATTCTGAAACATAATGTGTTATTATAATTATAAGTCCCGAGCCAGTTGGGGAACGTGCATTCCAGCTACATTTGGTATAATGATGGATCTATTTGAAAAAGAAACTCATTTTAATACGTAGCATTCCGGGAACCAGAAGATCTTAGAGAGAACACCTGACTAGACCAAACATTGGTAAATCGTGCTTCTTACAACCATTTTGACAGACAAAAGTTGTAAAATTGACAGTAGGGGAAAGTCAGTCATACCTTTAGTCGCCGTTTCTCATGCACTCCAGATGCTGTGGACTTGGATACCACATCAACTATTTCTCTGTTGACCACTATTCCCCAGTTTTCACTTCTCCATTGCAGAGGGTAGATGAAACCGGCGGGAACCGAAGTTATAATCCTTGGATCGATAGACACGCATTCGTTATATATTTTACATTAGGTTTAATACCATTTTCATATCATGAAAAATGCGAAATAAAAGCAAAAAACCAGAATTTGCCTTTCTTCAATCATCTTCCTAGGAACATTTTCACAAAACTATATAAATGAACGTTGGAAATCAAGAATGAGATATTGCGGCTCTATGCCTCTTAGGCCAATTTACTTCCCTCCTCGATGTTAAAGCATGCATATGCATACCTACGTGGACATTTGGAGCTGAAGAACATAGCATTTCCCCCCACATTTATCAATCATGTAACCCTCCTTTGGTGTATGGACCTAGTTCTGGTTCATTTGTCACATTTAAACAAGTTTTATTGACGAGACCCGTGTGACTAGATATTACCTACTCAAAGTTTGTAATCTCCTTTCTAAGATAAAAGCAAGCAAATGCTCCAATTCAATGTCACATAGGACTCACATCTATAGACAACATGACTGATACGAGATCGGTCTGGAAACTGGCTGTCATGGCCATTCCAAATACTGTTCAAGTTAAGGAAAGATTTACATTGCCGGAATCTGTCTGCGTTTGTTTTAGCGCCAACCAGTGATGCTGCCAAAGCTGTAGACTCGATCATGCAATGCGTTTTAGATACAGAGGATGGCGATAAGAGCTATTTATTTGGCTGGCGACGCTGTTAGGGTTATGACCGATAGCAAACAAACTCACGCAACTGCCTGAACCAATATTTGGAGTAAATATAATATGTTTTAAAATGCATTGAACAACACTGGCTTCCAGTGGTAAAAACGAGAAAAAAGACCAGTTGGTCACTTAATTTTGATAAAGAATTATTTTATTAGAGAAAATTCAATGGTTATAAAGGACAATTTAGCTGAGAATAGATTAGTGGAATAAAATGTGTCAACTCTAATTTGATACTTCTTGTAGAATTATCTTTCTGCCACTTTGGTTAGTGATAATGCTTCACTTATTTAATATTTTACCTAGAACATTAATTTTTAGGTTAAATGAGTTCATGAATTGAGAGCATATTTTCGGGAATAATAATATTATTTGAGATCATTAATCATCTTGAACGATTCCATATAGATGCTATTTGATGA